>QFEF01001248.1:0-18015 GCA_003316035.1 Neoboletus subvelutipes
AGAGAGAAAGAGAATATTAGCTCTAGCAGAGAAGGAAATGAATTTCATGATGAAGTTGGGTTAGCTGGATGGTATCTCTGCTCTTTATATCATTTGGGATTATGTAAGTGATATAATCAGACAGGGTTGAAGCACACCATCCATCAGAACCTTATGTTATTTACTAAATGATAGGTGATAATATCAGGGTCAAATAAGTGTCCTAATGACATATCATTTTAATATGGCTATATCTCAGTGCCATAACAACCAAATCACATGACTAAGGGCTCATCTTCAGGGCAAGGATTAGGGCTATCAATGACACAGCAAGGGCTAGAGCTAATATCTTTTGGTTTCCCTGAAAATGTCAAGTCTTTTGAAAATAGTCAAACATTGGGACACTTTTTTGAGCCACTGTATATTGCTCTACTATGTGTACATGTGTACTATGGATCTACCAATGTAGAGATGGAGATTAAATACATGAGGTGGAACATGCGTCAAGCATGAGGAACAGAAATGAAAAGAGTGTGTACACAGCATGCTGTGGCAGAATGGAAGAGAAGCCTAACATGTGCTTGACATGAGGCACGGAGATTAAAAGAAGAATAGAAGGAGTGGATATGACTGTGGAAAGTCATTAGTATAGATATGGATATATTAAGGTACGAAAGAGTTCTTGACATCAAGTCTAGACTCTATGAGAAGTGAGCATCCATGAGTGCGAGTGAACCAGCTGAAAGTGAACTAGCTTCAGACTAGTGATCACGTGACTCGAAAAGGATAAGATTAGATAAGATGAAAAGAAAAGAAACGACTATGTCCCTTGATATGACCTGTGAAGGTTTGGGACCGTAACACCAGTCTAGTTCTCTTGGGAATTGTCTTCTCTCAAGTGAGCCACTCGATAGTTAGCTCTTCTTTCTTCTCCTTTCCAATCTAAGTATTTTGGTGCAACCTAGAGTCTAAGGCATTTGAGGTTGTTTCAGACTCTCTGTTACAACTGGTGTAACAAATAACATGTACATCAAGAACTAAGTGCCTCATGTACCATTTGTTATGACTGGTGTAACAAATAACGTGTATGCAAAAGATTGAAGTCTTTGCTACTGGACAGGGTCTACCTCAGTAGACGACAGTGACCTTCTTGGTCTGCAAGCAGATCACCTGATCAGTGAGCAGTGTGCAACAGTTGTGGTGACCTCAGTTGGTATACCGGACGCTAGACAATGAGTGGGCTCCCTCCAGGCACACTAGGAGTAGTTGGCTATGGACAGGTCATGGGCAAGGCCTGTATCTGGGTGCAGCCTCTGGGCAATAGGTGGTGGTGACGGCTAGGATTGGGCAATAGCTAGCGAGCTGATCCTCTGATCAGGGACAAAATGGAGATGCCTTCCTTAGAAGGTTCTCAGTGCCTAGATCAAACTCTGATTGACAGATGTTTGAGATCTAGGTTAGAATGGGCGATTGGCAACACTGGCACAGGTTCTGACAGTGAAGGCTTCGAATTCTATGTAAGATTGCATAGATCAAAGTTAGAGTTACATGGGCAGTGATTCTAGCTATTTATACTATGCCCCTTTAGGGCCGGCTAATGATAGAATCTCTGCTCTAAAGTATAAAAGGAAAGAACATGTCACATCACATAAGATATAACAAGAAGAGACACATAGCATTGCATGAGATATAAAAGGAAGAGACATGTCATGTACCGAATAAGGAAAGAGACACATCACATGAATATGAAATAAAGGCTGCAGGTGCAGCTCAGCTAAATAAGGTGAAATGAAAAGGATAAGATGAACTATGGCTGAAATGAACTGGGAGTTAATGGACACGAGTCATATGCGAGAGAATATGACTTAGGAGATTCATGAAAGGTCTGCAGTAAGGAGAAACAGGGTCCGAGGGGAACTAGTCTTTGAACAGAGCTGTAGTGAAGAAGTCGTCCCAGAGTGAGTCCAGTAAGGGGGCAGATACCGAGAGGTTGGGTGAGCTCATGGGAGAGAGAAAAATATCCCCCCCTAGGACACTTGTATGTAACACCATTGTCTACCTCTGTAGACATTCAGTGGGATTCTCTGATCCAATATGGCAGACCCTTCTGGTCAGTGCTTGCTGTGCAACAGTTGTGACACCTCTAGGTGGTTTCCTCAGTACAGATATGAGTGGGCTCCTCCTAGGCACAGAAAGGAGAGTTAGCTATGGGGGGGTCATGGACAAGGCCCCAGCATAGTGATGACAACTTGTGGACAAGAGTCAAGACAATGAGCTGTGGATGATAGCTTGGGCAGGTGGATTCTCTGATCTGGCAATAAAATGGAGTCCTTCCTCTGAAGGATCTCAGTTTCCAAGCTGACCTGCTGATTGATAGAAGTCGAAGCTTAGTTGTTTCAGCAAGAAGCTCAAACTCTATGTAAGATTGCATAGATCAAGGTTAGAGTTACATGAAGTGGGGATTGAACTATTTATACTAGGCACTTTAGGGCCAGAGATATAAATAGAAAGACCAACTACTTCATACAATCCAATCAGGAGAAGTAAGTGGAGAATTGGCACTGTTAATGGTGCTGGCATAAAGGATGCAAAATGAAACACACTGTGGCCACAGTATGTTACGGATCGATCCGTGCACACGATAACTTTGATCAAGTTATCTTATCTTATCTTATCAGATATGATTAGATCGATTCTAATCTCTATACTGAAGATAGTTCCCTTCAGCTGGCTTGGCCATGAGTGCCACTCATCACGTGACCTAGTGTCACATGACTTCCTCATCACATGATTTGACATCACATGATACATCCCTTAGTCTCGTGACTAGTATCACCTGACTCTAAACCCTAGATGTGATGACATCTCGATCATCAATCTTATACGTCACGATGCAAGACATCTACAACACATGTTGTACTCGTGTTAGACACACTCCCGTCCTCATGTTGTTTCCTCTTCATCTCCGTGCTGTGCACTTATTATTATTTAGTCACACACATGCCTAGCGCATGTTATTCATTTCCGTTCCTCATGTCTGGCACATGTTTAACTTCTCTTCCATTTCAGAAGCTATGCTTCTTACATGCTCCTTCAGCATGTTTGATACACGCTTTATCCTCATGCTCGATGCATGTTTTCCCTCATGTTTTTAATCACCGTCTCTACATCAGTAGATCCGTAGTACACATGTACATACATAGAGATGATATATAACGCCCAGAGACTTGACCGGGTAACCCCCAGTCTAGTTCTCTTGGATAATCCCTAGCAACAAGAGTTCCACTTAGTAGAGGTTTCTATACCTCAAAGATCACCTATATTCCTCGAGTCTTGGAAGTTGTCACTCCTCACTCACCTCCTGTTATTCTACAGTTGATTCTTAGCTCGGCGTCCCCAAGACGATAGATAGTTGTTTGGGTCGTTTCACAGTAAAACTGAGGCCAAAGTGAAAGGAGCTAAAATGAACTAGGACCAAATATGAAATGTGGTAAATGGACACAAGTCAAATATGAGAGAATTTGACTTAGGAGTGAAAGGGTCCGAAAAAGCCTGAGATGAAAAGAGGACCAAATGAAAAAGGACTATTTGGGGTTGTGAGACAAATGTGAGAAGTCAAACAAAAGCATTACTCCTGGAGCAGAGAGGAGTCAAATACCTCACCCCACAGTGATTGAAGGATTTTGATATCTGAAAGAATGTCATCCCAGATATCCCCAGTGGGATGATCATTGGTGTGGAGGTCAGGGGAGAAAGAAAAGTGGGGGTATTCATTGTACTTGTAACACTCTCCTTTCTGTGCCTAGGAGGAGCCCACTCATATCCATACTAAGGCAACTGCCTAGGGGTACCACAACTGTTGCACAGCAAGCACTGACCAGAAGAACTACCAGAGGGTAGTCAGTGATCTGTCACTATAAGACACATCAACCTATCAAACCTGCTCAGAGAACCATCTGATGAGGAAAACCAGAAAGCCCCACCAGGATCCTTTGCAGCTGTACTGCCCACATCTTCTGCTTCCTGAAGAATTGGAGGAACATCTCAGAGTACTCCATCTCCACTCTGTTACAGCTCAATGCCTACACATGATAACTTTCATCAAAGTTATCTTATCTTATCTTACCTGATCCAATTAGATCAAAATCTAATCCTATTCTGAAGATAGTTTACTTCAGCTGGCTTGGCCACTGTGCTATTCCAATCACATGATTTGATATCACATGACCTCCTTAGTCACATGACTGCATCACATGACATAACGCTAGTGATGCAATGACATCACAATCATTGATTCTACAGTAACTTAATGCAATGCAAGACATCAAGCCATGTTATGCTGAAATGACCCAAACAACTACTATCAAAGGTCTTGGGGATGCTGAGCTGTTACTATGACTATTCAAAGATGAGGAGTGAGCGAGATGTGACAAGTACCAAGTCTCAAGGTAAAAGTGATCTTTGAGGACTGAATCTCTACTGAGTGGAACTCTTGTTGTAAGGGAAATATCCAAGAGAACTAGACTGGGGATGCCAGTGCTAGGCTCTTGGTTTATATAGCAAACTATAATTTACATATGTTGTAGTCTAATCTATAGATGCTACTATAAATAGGGGTAACTCATGGTCAACATGAGGATTGTTCATGTAAAACATGTATGATATGTCAGGCATCACAATGGAAGAGAATCAGAACATGTGTCAAACATGTGTAGAAGCACTGCCTCTAAAATGAAAGAGAAGTACAACATGTGCTAGACATGAGACACTGAAATGGAAGATCAAAACATGCATTAAGCATGTGTTGTGCATAAGTGAAAGGATGTGCACAGCACAGAGATGAAAGACATAAGGATAACATGAGGTAAACATGAGGAGATCTAAATCAGGGGTCTAGACTCCAGACATGGGGCATACAGTGGCTCAAAAAAGTGTCCTAATGTTTTGCTATTTTGAAAAGACTTGACATTTGCAGGAGAGCCAAAGGGTGTTAGCTCTAACCCTTGCTGGGTCATTGATAGCCCTAATCCTTGCCCTGAAGATGAGCCCTTAGTCATGTGATTTGGTTGTCATGCCACTGAGATATAGCCATATTAAAGTGACATGTCATTGGGACACTTTTTTGAGCAACATTTCTATTCTACAATGTTAGTACTTTGTATGCCCTCCCTTTGCTTTTATCACTGCCTCTAGTCTTCTAGGCATACTCTCTATCAATTCTTGACACTCCTCAACCTCTATCTTTCCCCACTCCACTTCAATTCTCTCCCAAAGCTCCCATACTCCTTTTGGTGGTGTTGTATAGCTATTGAGCTGTTTTTTGAGGATTTGCCAGAGAAGTTCAATGAGATTAAGGTCTGGATATTGTGCTGGCCAGTCAAGAAGCTTGATCCCTTGAGATTCCAGCCACTCCTTGGCTCTTTTAGAGGTGTGCTTGAGGTCATTATCTTGTTGAAAGATAATGCTCTCCTTAGGAATTCCAGAATTTTCCATGGAAGAAAACAGATTATCCTCCAAAATGGAGACATACTGCTCAGCATTCATTCTCCCTTCAACCTCTGCAAGAATCCCCACTCCATTCCAACTCATGCATCCCCAAACCATCAAGGAACCTCCTCCAAACTTTATTGTTCCCTGGACTTCCTTGTCTTGCAAAGGCTTTCCTGCCAACTCCTACACATACTCCCTTCCATCTGATCCAATCCTGTTGATATTGGTTTCATCTGACCAAATTACCCTAGTTCAGTCCTCCACAATTTAGTGTTG
Organism: Neoboletus subvelutipes; assembly: GCA_003316035.1. Lineage (NCBI taxonomy): Eukaryota > Fungi > Basidiomycota > Agaricomycetes > Boletales > Boletaceae > Neoboletus > Neoboletus subvelutipes. Next base: position 5,746 of record QFEF01001248.1, read on the forward strand.
GTGCTTGAGAGCAAAGGCTAGCCAATGTTTCCTATGCTTCACAGACAAGAGTGGCTTCTTCTGCTTGACTACAGCATTGAGAGATGCAGACTTGAGAGCATTCCTAACAGTTTGAGCAGAGACAGGAGAGGAGAGAGCAGAATTGATGAGATGGGTGGCCTGGACAGCATTTTCAACTTTGCCAGAGGTGATATTAAAGACAATTCTTCTTTTATCAGTGGGAGAAAGTTTGGAAGGACGCCCTAATTTGATGTTTTCCTTGCCTGGGTGCATCTCTTGATAACCATGGCCACAGTAGACTTTCCCAGACCAGTTTGGGAGGATATCTGCCTAGTAGAAAGGCCAGATTTAGAGAAAAAGAGAATATTGGCTCTAGCAGAGGAGGGAATGGATTTTATAATGAAGTTGGGTTAGCTGGATGGTATCTCTGCTCTTTATGTCATTTGGAATTATGTAAGTGACATAATCAGACAGGGTTGAAGCATAGCACCCATCAGAATCTTATGTTATTTACTAAATGATAGTTGGTAATATCAGGGTCAAATAAGTGTCCCAATGACATATCATTTTAATATGGCTATATCTCAGTGCCATGACAACCAAATCACATGACTAAGGGCTTATCTTTAGGGCAAGGATTAGGGCTATCAATGACCCAGCAAGGGTTAGAGCTAATATCTTTTGGTTTCCCTGCAAATGTCAAGTCCTTTGAAAATAGTCAAACATTGGGACACTTTTTTGAGCCACTGTATACCTATCACTATCCATTTAGACATGTGTTCCCCCCTTTACTGCCTCTTTAAAGCTTTCCTTTATAACTCCAGTATCAGTATCATCACCTCCCATACTACCCCCAATGCTGAAATCTCCCTCCATAACTTCCACCTTCTTTCCATTCATAAAGATACAGAAGGAATGCTCCTCTCTGCCATGTTCCAACTCAAGATGCTCAACTTCCTCCAAGACCTTGACCATTATTTGCAAGAACTCAACCACCAACTGCCTTCAACCCACTCTACTCCCTTAGCTTCATTCTCTCCCCTTACTGCCAAGGAGCTTCTTGTGATCAAGTGCATGGAAGCTAGTTGAACAGAGGCCAATGGCAACATACTGCACCTCTTCATTCTACCCATCCCCATTACAACAAAGCATGCTATCAGTGTCATCATCTTGGTCATCTTAGGATTGAATGCCCAGTCTATCAGTGCCCTTATTGCCATTGCCAGGCTCCCAACCACATCCAGACTTGTTGCCCCCTCTGTTGTCACCTTAACCCACAATCTCCACCTTCTTGTTTATCCTCTTCCTGATTATCTGAAGCCTCATCTTCCTCCCAACAATCATTTCAGATGGCACCCTCTCCACATTGCAACACTATCAGTGGCAGTAGCACAATACTATCCACTGCCTCCAAGCTTCATACTTGTACTTGTGCCCCTCCCCCTTGACAATCAGCTTCCCCTATCAATGACAGAGATATCCCTGATGACAACAATGTCTATGACAATGTAGCCTAGGCCAACATCACCAGCTCCCCTTCTTTCTCTTTTGTGGATTTATATTGAAGAGCACTTATTGGGATTTTGTGCATAACTGGAGGATAATGTTACAATTCCTTGAACTCATGTCCAAGAGAGAGTACTCTTTTCTTTGCATTTTACTTCATCATTCTATCTTTGAGTGGATGCTCCTTTTGAATTCCTTGATTACCTTCAATCTTGGATGCTCTGGAGGTCATTGTCCTGAAGTGTTATTGGGCACCCCAGTATACATGAACCTATGCTGTTCAAGTTCACAACACTATTCCCTGAATGAGTGTAATACATAGCCAGAGGGTAATGTTATGATTCCTTGAGACAAGGAGGTAGTTTTTTTTCTTTTTCTTTTCTTTCTTAAATGCTTTATTTCATTTTGTGTTCCCTCACACTTTCATACTGATCTCATCTTCCAACTCACTTATTGTTATGACCAGTGTAACAAATAACGCGTACGCAAAAGACTGAAGTCTTTGCTACAGGACAATGTCTACCTCAGTAGACAATGGTGACCTTCTTGGTCTGCAAGCAGATCACCTGATTAGCAGGCAGTGTGCAATGGTTGTGGTGACCTCAGTTGGTATACTGGACACAAGGCAATGAGCAGGCTCCCTCCAGGCACACAAGGAGTAGTTGGCTATGGACAGGTTGTGGGCAAGGCCTGTATCTGGGTGTGGCCTCTGGGCAATAGGTGGCGGTGATGGTGAGCATTGGGCAATGGCTCACGAGCTGATCCTCTGATCAGGGGCAAAGTGGAGACATCTTCCTCAGAAGGTTCTCAGTGCCTAGATCGAACTCTGATTGACAGACATTCAAGATCTAGATGTGAAACGGCAGATTGGTGATGCTGGCACAGGCGCTGACAGCGAAGGCTTTGAATTCTACGTAAGATTGCATAGATCAAAGTTAGAGTTACATGGGTGATGATTCTAGCTATTTATACTAAGCCCCTTTAGGACTGGTTAGAGATAGAATCTCTGCTCTAAAGTATAAAAGAAAAAGACGCATCGCGTCACGTAAGACAAGAAAGGGAAGATGTGTCACATCACATGAGATATAAAAGGAAAGACATATCACATAGAATGTGAAATAGAATGCTGCAGGCACAGCTCGGCTATATAAAGGTAAAGTGAAATGAAATGAACTGAGGCTGAAATGAACTGGAAGGATTAGACACAAGTCATATATGAGAGAATATGACTTAGGAGATTTAAGGTCCGCAGTAAGAAAGGAATTGGGTCTGAGAGGAGCTAGTCCTCGAAGAGAGCCATTGTGAAGAAGTCATCCCATACCTCCCAGGGTATGTCAAGATCAGGAAGAATGTCTTCCCAGAGCAAGTCAGGTATGGGGGCAGATAAAGAGAGGTCAGGCGAGCTCATGAGAAAGAGAAAAATATCCCCCCCTAGGACACTTGTAACACTAATACTTTCCCTTCCTCTTGTGCACACGGTTGTTCAAGCCCCCCAGCATTCCCTTTCCACCCTACTTCATTTCATTTCACTTATGCATCTATGACATGGCCTTCTCCTGCAATCCATCTGCTTCCATTTCATTACATATGTGCATGAGCTCCTTGTCTATAAGTACACTTATGGAACATCATGTACCTTAGCTTAGATCTACTTGATCTACAATACACTGTGTTCCTTGAAACTCCCAGATCTCTCTGAAAGTCCTCATTCTACTTCCAAATGGATGCTCCTCTTGAAACCTCTGAAAACTCTCAACCTCAGACACTCCAAAGGTTGTTGTCCTAAAGTGACATTGGATGCCCCAGTACACATGAACCTATGTCATTCAAGTCCACTATGTTGTCTCTCCAAACAAGCATAAGATGGGGAAGGATTGACCAAGGGGTTCTAGGTTCAGGAAGGACAGTCTGAAGAAGCAGTTCAGATGATGGAAGGGAGTGGAGATGGAGTACTCTGAGATGTCCTTCTTATTCTTCATGAAGTGGAGGATGTAGCTAGTACAGCTGCAAATAAACCTAGTGAGGTTCTCTAGTTTTCCTCATTGGACAGTTCTCCAAGTAGGTTTGAAAGATTGATGCATCTTGTTGTGTTGGCTTGTGACTACCTTGGTGGTAGTCACACTTCAAAGGTAATTTCTAGGGCCTGGCAGCTCCTTAGGAGAATAATATCCTTGATCTTTTGTTATGACCAGTAATGGTTAACATGTATGCAGAGAACTAAGATCTCACTATGACATTCAGGCTATGACTGACAGCATAGGATCCTTTGATTCATTAATAGGGGCTGCATGGTGGGTTGTGGAACTTCTGGTGGATACCTAGTTCAGGCAATGTGTGGGCTCCTTTTAGGTGCAGAAAGAAGAGTCAGCTATGGGTGAGTTATGGACAAGATTTGTATGGCAGGGGGGACAAGTTGTGGACAAGACTTGAACAACAGGGGCAAGCTGTGGGCAATAGCTCAGATGGTGACAAATGGAGATGTTCCTCTGAACAATCTCAGTTCCTAAGCTGACCTTTTGATTGACAGAAATTGAAGCTTAGTATTTCAGCAAGGAGCTTGAACTCTACATAAGATTGCATAGATCAAGATTAAAGATACATCTAAGCAGAGAGCAAACTATTTATACTAGGTGTGTTAGGGCTGGTGGTAAAAATAGAGAGCCCAAATAATAAGTATGATCCAATCAGGAACTGTAAATAGAGTGAAAGGTACTGAGATGAACAGGAACTGAAATAAATAGAGACTGAGGTCAAATGAAATATTGGAAACAAGTTGTGTGCAAGAGAATACAACTTGGAAGATAAGGTCCAAATAGATGCCAAGAAGCATAGGAGCCAAAATGAAGAAGGTCCAAAATAAACAAGAGCCAAAATGAAATAGGATCCATGGTGACAGCATTGCCTGTTGCTCTTGGAAGAGTGTTGACTCAAAGACCTCATCCCAGACAGACTGGGAAATAACTAAATTAGGCAGCAGGTCTTCCCAGAGGGCTCTGGCCAGATGATCACTAGTGAGATTGGAGGGAGACACTAGGGGAAAAAGAAAAATAGGGGTCCTGTCTTTGCTCATAACATCAACCATCTCTCATGTGGATACACACAAACCCCCTTTGTAGCCTTGCCAGCATGCAAAGACCCTTCTGACCTCAGCCCTATGGAGACTAGAGGCTCTTCAGGTTCTTGAGCTAGACCCTTGCAGGCTTAGTCATAACATAAGCCAAAGCACAGCAAAGGTCATTGAGGCAGTTACTTGGAAGTATACCAATGTAACCAGAACCACAAGACTGATGATCCAATAGAGAACCAGCCAGCCCACACTCTCCAAAGTGTTCAGTGATGGGAAAGACATCAAGGATAATGGACTTATTATTGTAAATCCAAAGCTTAAAGCTTGGGGCTCATAACCTAACAAAGCTGGCAAGCTTCATTCAGCAGAGAACAACAAAGGAAGTGGAGTTGAGAGTGGAAGTTACTCACTCTTGGTGGAGAGGTGCCAGAGGGCTAATAGGAAAGTTTTAAAGAGTACTTGAGTATCAGACTAGTGGAGTGATGGAGAACAAATTAAAGGTTGAGGGTCCTAATGACCCAGTACTTATATCTAAGTATAGTAAGGTTGTAGTAGAGCTCTAAGTAGAGTCTGATATGCTACTTGTGGAATATTGTATCATATAATATACGTACATAGATGACCCTATACCCAGGACAAAGGGTATGATCTCATATAATAAAGTCAGTATGAGTAATGGTAGAATGAAGTCCAGAACCAGATCTAAGGATATGATGTCAACCATGACATCATAGTCTAGAAAATATAACATAAGAAGTCTAGATCTGATAAGTAATATGGGTAATTGGAAAGATATAAAGAAAGTATAAGTGTTGACATGTCAGTCATACTGTTAGTCACATCAACCAATGCAGTATCACTGGTTGAGCTTCAAAACCAGTGAATGAACCAGTGTGCCACACATATTTCAATTTGTGCATGTAAGTACTTCATCATTACTTCAATTTGTAGCTACTAACAACACCTATCAGATGCACCTGTGTTAATGTTACAAATGTAGTGGATACCTCTATTTTTCTTTCTCCTCTAGCATCTCCCGACCTCTCCACCATTGACCATCCTGCTTGGGATATCTGGGAAGAGATCCTCCCAGACATTGAAATCTCTCAATCCTTGTGGAATGAGGTATTTAACTCCTCATTATTCCAAGAATAGTACATTCTACTATTCATTACCCTTGGCAGACTCTTTTCATTTCATCCTCTTTTCATTTTGGACTCATTCAGACCTTATCTCTCCTAAGTCAAATTCTCTTATATTTGACTCATATTCATTTACTCCATTTCATATTTGGCCTCAGTTCATTTCAGTAGTATTCACTTTGGCCTCAGTTTAACTGCAGCTGCAGTTCATTTCATCTCACATCCTTTATGCCAGCACTATTAATGGTGCCAATTTCTTGTCTACTTCTCCCAATTGGATCGCTCAAAGTAGTTGGTCTTTCTATTTATAACCCTGGCCCTAAAGTGAAATGACCCAACAACTATCTAAATCATCTTGGGGATGCTGAGCTGTTACTATGACTATTTGAAGAAGAGGAGTGAGCAAGGTGTGACAAGTACCAAGACTCAAGGTAAAAGGTGATCTTTGAGGACTAAGCCTCTACTGAGTGGATCTCTTGTTGAAGGGGAAAACTCCAAGAGAACTAGACTGGGGATCCAGTGATAGGCTCTCAGTCTTATATATTATTTCTATGTATGTACATGTTGTGGTCAGATCTACTAATCGTATATACAGATATTAAATACATGAGGGAAGCATGCATCTAGCATGAGGATAAAGCATGTATCAAACATGCTGAAGGAGTGTGGTAGAAGCACTGTTTCTGAAATGGAAAGGAAGTATCAACATGTGTCAAACATGAGGAATGGAAATGAATAACATGCGTCAAGCATGTGTGTGACAAATAACAATAAGTGCACAGCATGGAGATGAAGAGGGAACAACATGAGGATGGGGGTGTGTCTAACACAAGTACAACATGTGTTGTGATGTCTTGCATCATGGCATATAAGATTGATGATCGTGATGTCATCATATCTAGGGTTTAGAGTCAGGTGATACTAGTCATGAGACTAAGGGGGTGTCATGTGATATCAAATCACATGATGGGAAAGTCATGTGACACTAGGTCATGTGATGAATGGCACTCATGGCCTAACCAGCTGAAGGGAACTATCTTCAGTATAGAGATTAGATGCAATCTAATCATATCTGATAAGATAATATAAGATAACTTGATCGAAGTTATCATGTGCATGGATTGAGCTGTAACATAAAGTGCCTAGTATAAATAGTTAGATCCCTATTTCTTGTAACTCTAACCTTGATCTATGCAATTCTATGTAGAGTTCAAGCTCCTTACTGAAACACCTCACTTTAAACTTCTGTCAATCAGAAGCTTAGCTTGGGAACTGAGATCCTTCAGAGGAAGAAGTCTCCACTTTATTGCCAGATCAGAGGATCCACCTATCTGAACTATTGTCCACAGCTCACTGTCTTGACTCTTCTCCACAAGTCATCACCTACCATGCCAGAGTCTTGTCCATGACTCCCCCATAGCCGACTCTCCTTTCTGTGCCTAGGAGGAGGCTGCTCTTATTTGTACTGAAGCAACCGCCTAGGGGTACTACAACTGTTGCACAGCAAGTGCTAACCAGAGGGTCCACCTTTATTGGATCAAAGGATCCCATTAATATCTACAGAGGTAGACAATGGTGGCCAAGGAACTTGGTTCTCTGTGTATGTATCATTTGTTACCTTGATCATAACAGTTAAGGGCTGGTATACTCCAGGATCAACTCTGGAATGCTGGAGTTGACTGGTGGGTCAGGACTTGGCTCCACTGTATGTGGTGTGCCCTTACATATTACAGCTCAATGCCTACACACAATAACTTTGACTAAAGTTATCTAATCTTATCTTATCTTATCCGATTAGATCAAGATCTAATCTTATTCTGAAGACAGTTCCCTTTAGCTGGCTTGGCCACTATGCCATCTCCAATTACATGATCTAGTATCACATGATTTCCTTTCCTCACATGATTTGATATCACATGACTTACACAATGCTAGATATCTATTATGACATCAGGAGTCTAGAACCTTATCTAGATCTCCTCATGACCTCTTCATGTCTTTCATACCTGTGCTGTGCACACATTCTTCTTTGCACACACATGCTAGATGCATGTTATTCATTTCCATTGCATCATGTTAGACACATGTTGATGCTTCTCTTCCATTCCAAAAGCAATGCACTTAATGCATGCTTGATACACATGTTCCCCTCATGCTAGACTCATGTTAAACTCATGTATTTAATCACCATCTCTACATTAGTAGATCCATAGTATACATGTACATATATAGAGATGAAATATAGGACTGAGAGCCTAGCACTGGCATCCCCAGTCTAGTTCTCTTGGAGTTTCCCCTTCAACAAGAGATCCACTTAGTAGAGGCTTTAGTTCTTATAAGATCCTTTTCCTTAGCTTGTGGACTTGTCATCCCTCACTTACCTCTTTTATCTGACCTTTGGTCATAGCTAGCTTGGTGTCCCCAAGACAATATAGTAGTTGTTGTTGGGTCGTTTCATTACATGAGTCCTGATCCTGGATTTCAGAGATGTCAGAGGATTGGAGGTAGTGACATTGATCATCAGTCATGATGTCAAGTTGAGCAGAGGGTCAGAGGAGAGTCTTTGAGACTCAGAGAAAGGACAGGAGTAATGTTTTAATTGATATTCAAACTGAGGAAATACAGGAGTGATCTTGAGGGTTTTTATACTACAGAGAGGTAGTATTAAGTAAGGGAGTGTCAAATATAATATCAATGGAGAATGTCAAATAATATCAATGGAGGATGTCAAATAATGTCAATGAAGAATGTCAATGGAGCTGTGCTCCTAAGCAGAGCATCAGTACAGAGAAGAATGTGAAGTGAAGTCAGTAGATATGCAAAGTGTCAATAATGTAAGCAAATGAATATGAACATATAAAGAGGTTGGTACAAGTCTGGAAGTCTGGAGTTGCATCTTGGATGAGAATACACCAAAGTTCGTGTATAGAGACAAGGAGTTACAAACAGAGTACTGGAGTTGGACAGGATATGACAACCTACAAGACTCAAGAAGGAACTAGATAGCATTCTCACACTACAGACTGACTTTGATTCTTCTGAACACATGCTACAAGCTGCATGCGATGCTATAGAAAAGAATTCTGCCTAAGAATGCTGTTGTGCTCTTGAATAGTGTGGAGTGTAGTCATGACCATTTGCTAGACAAAATCAAAACTCTCTATGCTTTGTTAAATGTCCATGAAAAGTTCCCAGAATTGAAAAGCATCAAGTTAGACTCTGTGCAAATCCTTCTAATGGCACATGATTTGAAGATCAACATTTGCAAGAGAGCAATTAGGAGCTTCTTCAAATGGGACAAGCTTGACTGTGCCATGAATGTTATGACCAGTAACAGTTAACACATATGCTGAGAACTAAGTTTCTTGGCTACAACATTCTAGTCTCTACTAGCAATGGAGGGGATCCTCTGATCCAATGGTGGGCTGCACAATGGGTTGTGGGACTTCTGGTAGTTGCCTAGTCCAGGCAATAAGCAGGCTGTTATAGCTCAATGCCTACACACAATAACTTTGACTAAAGTTATCTAATCTAATCTAATCTAATCTTATCCAATTAGATCATGATCTAATCCTATTCTGAAGCTAGTTTCCTTCAGCTGGCTTGGCCACTGTGCCATCTTCATCATGTGATTTGATATTACATGACCTAACCTCAAGGCTGCAATGACATCATGATCATTGATCCTTCAGTATTTAACATGATGCAAGACATCCAATCCATGTTATGCCCCATGTCTAGGAGATTAGATCTCTTATCTAGATCTCCTCATGTCCACCTCATGTCTTCCATTTCCATGCTGTGCACAACTTCTCTTCTATGCACACACATGCTAGATCCATGTTGTGATTCTCTTCCATTCTAGAAGCCATGCTTGTAACATATGTCTAGCACATATTATTCATCTTCATACCTCATGTAGTACATAATGTCCACTGGTATCTATCCTTTTACATAGCCTATTGTAGATTGTAGCATAACAGATGTAAATAGTTAGAGATGCTATATAAATCAAGGGCTCTAGCACTGGCATCCCCAGTCTAGTTCTCTTTGGATATTTCTCCATTTACAAGAGTTCCACTCAGTGAGGTCTCTGTTACCTCAAAGATCACTTTACCCTTGAGCTCTTGAGGCCTTGTCACCCTTGCTCACCTATTTTCCAACTTACAAGTCATAGCTAGCTTGGTGTCCCCAAGAACAACTTAGATAGTAGTTGGGTTGTTTCACAGGCTCCACCTAGATGCAGAAAGGAGAGCCAGCTATGGGTGAGTTGTGGACAAGACCCAGGTGGCAAGGTGCTGAGTCATGGACAAGACTCAAGGCAACAAGTTGTGGATGATAGCTCAGATGACAAGGGTGGTAATAAATAAAGACCTTTCTCTGAAGGATTTCAATTCCCAAGCTGACCATCTGATTGACAGAAGTTGAAGCTTAGTGTTTCAACAAGGAGCTTGAACTATATATAAGATTGTGTAGATCAAGGTTAAAGATACATTGAAGTAGAGAGTGAACTATTTATACTAGGTGTGTTAGGGCTGGTGGCAAAAATAGAGAGCCTGTGTACTTCATACAATCCAATCAGGAACAATAAGTAAAGTAAATGGTACCATGACTGGTACTAACATGGAATAAGACCAAAATGAAAAGGAGCCGATATAAAATGGGAAGGATTGAAAACAAGTCACATGTGAGAGAATGTGACTTGGAAGAAAGGGTCCAAAATGAATAGGGCCTGAGATGAAGAGGGCCTGAGATGAAATAGAGGACAAACAAGAGTGAGGCTGAAATAAAATAGGATCTGCAAGTGACAGCATTATCCATTACTTCTGGAAGAGCAGCAGATGAAAGACTTCATTCCAAAGGGATTGGGAAACATCTAGGTCCAGTAGGATGTTGTCCCACAGGTCTTTAGCTGGGTGATCAATAGTGTCAAGGGAAGGGGACATTATGGGTGAGAGAAAAATAGGGGTATCCATCTTACTTGTAATAATGGGTAGTAGAGACAAAGCATTGGATGAAATTGTCATATCTCATCCAACTCCAGTGCTCCATTCATAACTCCTTGTCTCTACACATGAACTCCAGTGCATTCTCACCCAAGATGCAACTTTGGACCTCTGGACTTGTACCTGTCTCTGTTATATCCTGTCCAACTCCAGTACTCCATTCGTGACTCCTCATTTCTACACACAAACTCCAGTGCATTCTCACCCAAGATGCAACTCCAGATCTCTGGACTTGTACCAATCTCTTTATATGTTTATATTCATTCACTTACATTTTTGACACTTTGCATTCCCACTGACTTCACTTCACATTCTTCTCTGTACCAATGCTCTGCTTAGGAGCACAGCTCCATTGACATTCTCTGTTAACATTATTTGACATTCCCCATTGACATTATATTTGACACTCTCTTACTTAATACTACCTCTCTGTAGTATAAAAACCCTCAAAATCACTCCTATATTTCTTCAATTTGAATATCAACTAAAACTTTACTCCTGTCCTCCCTCTGAGTTGCAAAGGCTCCCCTCTGACCCTCTGCTCAACTTGACATTATGACTGACAATCAATGTCTTTACCTCTGACCCTCCAACATCTCCAAAATCCAGGACCAGAACTCATGTAAGGGTGCACCACATATAGTGAAGCCAAGTCCTGACCTACCAGTCATCTCCAGCATTCCAGAGTTGACTCTGGAGTAAACTGGTCTTTAACAATCTCCTTATATATTTATATTCATTTGCTTACATCTTTGACACTTTACATACTTACTGACTTTGCTTCATATTGTTCTCCATACCAATGTTCTGCTTAGCAGCACAGCTCCATTGATGTTCTCTGTTGACATTATTTGACATCCCCCATACTTAATACTATCTCTCCATAGTATAAAAACCCTCAAGATCACTCCTGTATCTCTTTAGTTCAAATATCAACTTAAAATATTACTCCTGTTCTTTTTCTGAGTCTCAAAGACTCTCCTCTGACCCTCTGCTCAACTTGATATTGTAACTGATGATTAATGTCATTACCTCCAACCCTCCGACACCTCCAAAATCTGGGACTAGGACTCATGTAAAGACACACCACATATGGTGAAGCCAAGTCCTGACCCACCAGTCATCTCTGGCATTCTTGAGTTTATTCCAAAGTAACCTAGTTTTTAACAGAAATGACCCAACCACTATCAAAGGTTTCTTGGGGATGCAAAGCTAGCTGTTCAACTATATTGAAAATAGAGGAGTGGCAAGGAGTGACAAGTTTACAAGTGACAAAATACCACCAACTCCAAAAGGGATTCCGGACATCTGGACATCCTGAAAGGTTTAGTAGATGTTCTGTCCAACTCTGGAGTGTGGACTACAAACTCCAGAATACAGTTTTTCTTACCATATCATATTGCTGCTTGGCAAATGCCCTTACACACCTACTGTCACACTTTCATAGATTCCCTTTACCCTGAACATATTAAGGTACAAGTGTGCCTTAATCACATACTATTTAGATTCTCTGCTTCATCTCAAGTACCTCAGTTGTTTTCACCCCTCT
>QFEF01001250.1:0-10699 GCA_003316035.1 Neoboletus subvelutipes
AACTCCATACTGTAAGAGCAGGTGCCACTCCAGAGTTCCAAGTCCTAACTCTGAGTGATCACAAACCTATCTGGTCCCTTTGGAGGACCAGACCACTGGAATTCCTTCCAGAGTAAATGATATTTTGTCACTTTACCATCATGACCAATGCATCCTTGACAGCATCTGGCAGTGTCCTGATGCAGCATGACCCTAATGGAGATCTGAAGCCATGTGGCTATTTCTCCCAGACTTTCGCCCCTGCTGAGTGAAACTATGACATTTTTGACTGGGAATTGCTTGCTGTAATTAGGGGATTAGAAGAATGGCATCAATACCTTCTTGGATCGGCATTTCCCATGACAGTTCTTACGGATCATAAGAACCTTACCTATTTCAAACAACCTCAGAAATTGTCCTGACATCAAGCCTGGTGGCTCCTATTTCTTCAAGATTTTGATCTTGCATACACTGCCCTCCCCAGATCTTGTATGGGTCCAGCTGATGCCCTCTCCCAACACAACACCATAGACACGTCCATGGACAATGCTGAGATCCAATTACTGCCAGACGATGCCTTTGCCCACCAAGTCCGTACTATTGATATGATGTTAGCAGACTGCATCCGCCAATCCTCTGCTGAGGACCCCCTCATCCTTGATGCCCTGAAGGGTATGGAAAATGATATTCCCCTGTTCGGTCAGTCCTCCACAGCAGACTGGACCTTCCTTGATGAAAAACTGTATTACAAAGGAAGGATGTACATCCCAGGCAATGCCCACCAGGAACTGGTCCTCAACGCCCACATGTCCATGGAAGGTGGCCACAGTGGCCATGTGTGCACTGTTGCCCTCCTGTCCAAAGATTATTGGTGGCCAGGTCTCTCCTCCTTTGTCCGCCAATTTGTCACTGGCTGTGCTGTTTGCCAAGCCAACAAAGTCCAAACCCATCCCACTGTTCCCCCCCTTGTGCCATTATCTGTGCAGACCACTTGTCCATTTGCCCATTTGTCCGTCAACCTAATCACCAACCTACCCCCTGTCCAGGGTCTTGATTCTATTATGGTCATGGTCAACCATGGCCTTAGTAAGGGGGTAATTCTCACTCCGTGTACAAAAACCATCAATTCAGCAGGAATAGCCAAACTCTTTTATGAAAACATCTTCAAATGATTTGGACTACATGGCAAATTAATCTCTGATTGTGGACCCCAGTTTGCCTCCGCATTCACAAGAGAACTCGCTAGAATCCTAAAATACAACATATCGCTGTCCACTGCCTACTACCCTCAATCTGATGGAGAAATGGAATGATACAATCAGGAGTTAGAGACTTATCTCCAGATATTCTGCCAAGGAAAATCAGAACAATGGCTAGAACACCTTACTGCCACTGAATTTGCCCACAATGCTGCTGTCCATTCATCCACTGGGAAATCCCCCTTTGCCCTGATAATGGAATATGAACCCCGGTCATACCCCCTATTGGGGGCTACTTTCCTACCAGCGCTGGAAAAATGGCTCTCCCATCTTGAGGATGCATGTAAAGAAGCCGAAGCCGCGCATGCCCTGACCCAATTGTGAATGAAAGAAAGAATCCATTCCAAGTTTAAACCATGGAAGGTTGGAGACAAGGTATGGTTGGATGCTAAAAACATCCAAACCAAGAATGTTTCCTGAAAGCTATCACCGAAAAGATTAGGACCCTTCAAAGTCTTTGAAGTGGTGTCCCCTGTGGCATTTCGCATCTCCCTCCCAAAGCAATGGAAGATCCACAATGTGTTCCACGCTTCCCTATTACTGTCATACTGAGAGACCCCTGAACATGGGCCCAATTTCAATAAACCACCTCTGGAGTTAATAGACAGAGAAGAGGAATATGAAATGGAATGAATAACCAACCATCATGGGATCAATAACTGGAGGCAATACCTCATGCACTGGAAAGGGTACTCTGACTCCGAGGATACTTGGGAACCTGAAAGAAATTTCGACAATGCTCGGAAACTACTAGAGGAATATAAAAAGAGGAAATCCCTCTGATTGCTTCCTCCCCAGAACCTCCATGTCCTATAATTTCACCAACAGAACCGCTCCTCTCTGTACCCATCTCAACCACCTCCCTTTGATCACCCACCACACCCTCTATGTCACTGCTCTTGAAAACAAAGATGCTACTAACATCTCTGAGAGGACCCCCCTCTTCACTGCCAACACCATCCTCATCCTCCTTGTTAGACAGCATAGAGTCTACACCATCCTTCAATCCCTTTTTACCAGGGCCACCTGGTGTTCAGCAGATCCCCATGTCTTCATCAACTCTCCCCGCCATACTGCCCAAAATGACATTGCAGTCAATGCCTTCCAACAGACCCTCACAGAGGCCAGGAACCTCACCCTGGACCTCCTTGAAGAAGAAGGTTTTGACAGCATCCTTGCTTCCCTCCCCAACCCCATCCTCACCAATGCCCTCTATCCTGTTCTCCTTCTCTTGTCCATGGACGAACAGGCCAAATACTTCTCCCCTAACCTCCATCCCACCAACTTCTCCCATAACAGCAGTCATCTCAGATGGGCCACCATCCACATTGAGGCTGAGGAGTATGAGTCTCATGGACCTAGTTCAGACTCCTCCAGAAAACGAGCTGACAGAGATACCATCATGGCAACCTTCCCGTATCTCCTGAACCCTCTCCCCTATTCCCCCAGCTCTGCAGACAGCAGAACTTTCTTTTCTCTGCGGGAATGCCTCACCTCCCCCACCTTAACCTATCCGCCACAAGGGATACCACCCCTGGACATCTCCTCCCAGGGATACCCAAGAACTCTCCAACAATGCCTGCTCTCGAGCCCATTACCCCAGATCATTCCCCTACCACCATGGATAGTCCTCCCCATCCCATACCTAGCTCCAGTAACACCCTGTCACAAGTGTTTCCCCCACATGTACAATCCAGGGGGATCATCTGCTTTCAATGTCAGGAACCAGGACACATCCATCCAAACTGTCCCCACTACTTGTGTCCCTTCTGCAACATCACCACTCCCGGTCATTTCCAGTACCGTGTTACAAGTGTCCTAAGGGGTACCGTTTTTCTCTCTCCCATGAGTTCACCAGACTTATCAGTATCCACTCTGATACCCAAGTCACTCTGGGAAGACATTCTACTGGACCTGGACATCCCACAGGAGGTATGGGAGGAATACTTCCACTCAGCTCTCTTCAATGAATAGACTACTCTCAGACCCGACCCCTTCCTTTAAAAGCTGCACACTTTTTAAATCTCCTAAGTCATATTCTCTCGTATATGACTCGTATTCCTTCTATCATGACTCACTCTGGCCTCAGTTCATTTCCCCCATTTCATTTCTCCAGATTAGTTGAGCTGCGCCCACAGCACCTTATTTCATATTTAACGCAATGTGTCTTCTTCTTCTTTTGGTACATGACATGTCTTTCCTTTTATATCTTATGCGACATGACATGTCTTCTTCATTTAACCTTTCATATCATATGTGATGTGACATGTCTTTTCCTTTTATACTTTAGAGCGGAGATTTTATCTTTAGCCGGCCCTAAAGGGGCTTAGTATAAATAGCTAGAATTGCCGCCCATGTAACTCTAACTTTGATGTATGCAATCTTACGTAGAATTCGAAGCCTTTGCTGAAACAACCTCAAATGTCCGAAGACTCTAGGTTGCACCTGAACACTTAGACTGGTGTGAAGAGGAAAACTAACTAGCTGAGTGGAACTCCTGAGAGGAAGGTAATTCCCAAGAGAACTAGACTGGAGATTATCTGGTCAAGTCTCTGGGTTTATATAGCACTCTACTATGTACACATGTGTACTACGGATCTACCGATGTAGAGACGGAGATTAACTGCATGTGTCTAGCATGAGGAACAGAAATGAAATGAGTGAGGACACAGCATGCTGTGGCAGAATAGAAGAGAAGCCTAACATGTGCTAGACATGAGGCACGGAGATTAAAAGAAGAATAGAAGGAGCAGATATGACTGTGGGAAGTCATTAGTATATATATGGATATATTAAGGTATGAAGAGAGTTCTGGATGTCAAGTCTAGACTCTATGAGAAGTGAGTGTCTCTGAGCACAAACAAACCAGCTGGATGTGAACTAGCTCCAGACTAGTGATCACGTGATTCGAAAAAGATAAGATTAGATAAGATGAAGAGAAAAGAAATGACTATGTCCCTTGTTATGACCTGTGAAGGTTTGGGACTGTAACACATACCCTGAAGTCCATATATGACCCCACTTGTGATGAAAATGGAGATCCGCTTGTAGCAGAGGAGGTCAAAGTCCTCTCTGCTGAAGAACTCAAAAAGGAGTTCAACATGTCTTTTTAGAGGGAAGGGGTGTACCAACGTCACTACCTTCCATAAATGTTGCCCCCATATTTATTTCTGAATCAAAGTCTAATTCTATTCGTCTTCCCCTCTCAATCTGGAAACAAAATGGGCAAATCATTGGCGTGAACACTCTCATGGATAGCAGAGCAACTGGATGCTTTATAGCAAAAGAGGCAGTCACCCGACTGAAACTGCCAACCGAAACACTGAACGTTCCTATTGCCGCATGGAACATAGATGGGATGCCGAATCAATCTGAAACTATTAAGGAGAAGATCACGGTGATCATTGATCTCCAAGGAGTATGAGAGCAATGCGAGCTGCTCATCCTCAACTGTGGAAAGGATGATGTCATCCTGGGCCTGCCATGGCTCTGAACTATGAACCCCAAGATAGATTGGCAGAATGGCAAGGTTGTCATTACTCCAGCCAACTATAAATCAACAAACATGGAAGATACCATTTAGAGGTATCTGTTACGTTTCTTGGGTCATCAAGAAAATGAGAACATAGAGAGTGACCTCTATGACCAGTACAGAAGATGGACAATCCCAGACTGTGTCCAGTTCCCCATCAGAGAGAAAGGAGTTATTCTGAAGAACGTTCTTCAATGAACAACTCTTTCTACCACCATCACCCAAGCTGAAGGAACTAAGAAGGTAGAACTGCCGAAGGCCTACCAAGAGTATGAAGGTGTATTTGACAAAAAGGATACCACGAAACTTCCCCTGTTACGACCGGTAACAAATAACGCATATGCAGAAGACTGAGATCTTTGCTATGGGAAAGGTCTTCCTCTGAAGACGTGGGCGACCCTCTGGTCTAGCAAGCGGATCCTCTGATCGGCAAGCGGTGTGCAACAGTTATGGCGACTTAACATGGTGGCAGCTATTCCAGGTGGCGTTCCTTCTAGCGGCAATGAGCGGGCTCCTTCCAGGCACACAAGGAAGAGTCGGCTATGGACAGGTCATGGACAAGGCCTGTATTCGGGCGTGGCCTCTGGGCAATAGGTGGCTGGGTCTCTACTAGCTTGGGCGATCGCTAGCAGGTGTCGATCCTCAGATTGAAGACGAAAGTGGTGACACCTCTCTATAGAAGGTTCACAGTGCCTAGATCGAACTCTGATTGACAGACGTTCGAGATCTAGATTAAGACGGGATGAAACACTGGTTTCACAACGCTGGCACAGGCACTGACAGCGAAGACTTTGAATTCTACGTAAGATTGCATAGATCAAAGTTAGAGTTACATGGGCGGTGATTCTAGCTATTTATACTAAGCCCCTTTAGGGCCGGTTTCAGATAGAATCTCCGCTCTCAAGTATAAAGGATAATAACGCATCACATCGCGTGTGATATAAAAGGAAAGAAGGAAGACGCGTCGCGTCACATATGATAAATAAGGAAAGACGCGAGACGCGTCGCGTAAAGTATAAAAGGAAAGACGCGTCGTGTACCAAAAGAAGAAAGATGCGTCTTGACGTGATATGAAATGCGATACTGCGGGCGCAGCTCGACTAATAAAGCTAAAGTAAAATGAACTGAGGCCGATGAGTCATGGTGAGAAGGGCACGAGTCATATACGAGAGAATATGACTTAGGAGTAAAAAGGGTCCGCAGTAAGGAAAGGAAGACGTCCGAGAGAAGCTAGTCTTCGAAGAGCGAGGCATTGAAGAACTCGTCCCATACCTCAGAAGGTATGTCTAAGTCTGGAAGGATGTCCTCCCAAAGGGAATCGGGTATAGGTGCGGATATGGAGAGGTCGGGTGATCCCATGGGTGAGAGAAAAATGTCCCCTCCTAGGACACTTGTAACATCCCCCCTCCCGACCCTATGATCATGCCATCAAGCTGAAAGACTCATTCATACCAAAACAAGCTAAGGCTTATCTGTTATGGCTCGATCCGTGCACACGATAACTTTGATCAAGTTATCTTATCTTATCATTATCAGATATGATTAGATCGATTCTAATCTCTATACTGAAGATAGTTCCCTTCAGCTGGCTTGGCCATGAGCGCCATTCATCACGTGACCTAAAATCACATGACACCTCATAGTCTCGTGACTAGTATCACCTGACTCTAAACCCTAGATGTGATGACATCTCGATCATCAATTTTATACGCCATGATGCAAGACATCTATAACACATGTTGTACTTGTGTTAGACACACCCCCGTCCTCATGTTGTTCTCTCTTCATCTCTGTGCTGTGCACTTAATCTTATTTAGTCACACACATGCTAGATGCATGTTATTCATTTCCGTTCCTCATGTCTGGCACATGTTTAACATCTCTTCCATTTCAGAAGCTGCGCTTCTAACACGCTCCTTCAGCATGTTTGATACATCCTTTATCCTCATGCTTGATGCATGTTTCCCTCATGTATTTAATCACTGTCTCTACATCAGTAGATCCATAGTACACATGTACATACATAAAGATGATATATAAGACCTCGAGTCCTAGCACTGGATTCCCAGTCTAGTTCTCTTGGAGTTTTCCCCTTCAACAAGAGATCCACTCAGGAAGTCTTCGTACTTCAAAGATCACTTTACCTTGAGTCTTGGAACTTGTCAATCCTCGCTCACTCCTCTTCTTCGAATAGTCATAGTATTCAGCTCGGTGTTCCCAAGACGATTATAGTAGTTGTTGGGTCGTTTCACCCTCCTGTTATTCTACAGTCAGATCTTAGCTCGGCATCCCCAAGACTATAGTAGTTGTTGTTGGGTCGTTTCAATGGTGGCCATATGTGCACCGTCACCCTCCTGTCCAAAGATTATTGGTGGCCAGGCATGTGTTACAAGTGTCCTAGGGGGTACTGTTTTTCTCTCTCCTATGAGTTCACTGGACTTGTCAGTATCCGCTCCAATACCCGAGTCTCTCTGGGAAGATATCCTACTGGACCTGGACATCCCACAGGAGGTGTGGGAGGAGTACTTCCACTCTGCACTCTTTGAAGACTAGGCTTCACTTGGACCCATTTCATTCTTAAACTGCAGACCCTTTAAACTCCTAAGTCATATTCTCTCGTATATGACTCATGTTCCTTCCATCATGACTCACCCCGGCCTCAGTTTATCTTATTTCATTTCATCTGGATTAGTTGAGCTGTGCCTGCAGTATCGCATTTCATATTTAACCAAGACACGTCTTTCTTCTTTTGGTATGCAATGCATCTTTCCTTTTATATCTCACGTGATGTGACTTGCATCTTCCCATTTATATCTTACATGACGTGACGTGTCTTCATTTAACCTTTCATATCATACGCGACACATCACATTATTTCCTTTTATACTTTAGAGCAGAGATTCTATCTTTAGCTGGCCCTAAAGAGGCTTAGTATAAATAGCTAGAATCACCACCCATGTAACTCTAACTTTGATCTATGCAATCTTACATGGATTTCAAAGTCTTCGCTGTCAGCGCCTGTGCCAGCATTGTGAAACCAGTGTTTCATCCTGAGTCAATCTTGATCTTGAACATCTGTCAATCAGAGTTCGATCAAGGAGCTGTGAACCTTCTATAGGGAGGTGTCACCACTTTGTCCCTGATCAGAGGATCAGTCCACTAGCCATTGCCCAATGCTAGCCATGCCCAGCCGCCTATTGCCCAGAGGCTGTGCCCAGATACAGGCCTTGTCCATGACCTGTCCATAGCCAACTACTCCTTGTGTGCCTGGAGGGAGCCCACTCATTGCCTTATGTCCAGTACACCAACTGAGGTTGCCACAACCATTGCACACCACTCGCCGATCAGGTGATCTGCTTGCAGACCAAGAAGGTCACTGTTGTCTTCAGAGGAAGACCTGTCCCATAGCGAAGACCTCAGTCTTCCGTGTATGCGTTATTTGTTACACCGGTCATAACAGCATGTCTGCCTTCATCCGTCAGTTTGTGGCTGGCTGTGCTGTCTGCCAGGCCAACAAAGTACAAACCCACCCTACTGTCCCACCCCTTGTGCCCCTTGTGGTCCAGACGTCCCACCCCTTTTCCCACCTGTCGGTGGATCTTATCACGGACCTTCCCCCAGTGCAGGGCTTCAATTCTATTATGGTCATGGTCGACCATGGCCTTAGTAAGGGGGTAATTCTCACTCCTTGCACAAAAACTGTCGATTTGGCAGGAATTGCTCAACTCTTTTATGAAAAAGTCTTCAAAAGATTTGGTTTACACGACAGGTTGATCTCAGACAGAGGATCCCAGTTTGCCTCTGTGTTTGCAAGGGAACTCGCCAGACTACTAGACTATGATATATCCCTGTCCACCACCTATCACCCCCAATCTGATGGAGAAACTGAAAGATATAACCAAGAGTTGGAGACTTACCTCCAAATATTCTGCCAAGGAAAGCCAGAATAATGGTTAGAACACCTTACCACCACTGAGTTTGCCCATAATGCTGCCTTGTATTCATCTACGGGAAAGTCTCCCTTTGCCTTGATCATGGGATATGAACCCAGATCATACCCCCCTCTCAGTACTACCTTCTTGCCTGCACTGGAAAAATGGCTCTCCCATCTTGAGGATGCATGAAAAGAAGCTGAAGCTGTGCACACTCTAACTCAACTGTGAATGAAAGAGAGAATTCATTTGAAGTTCAAACCATGGAAAGTCGGAGATGAGGTCTGGTTAGATTCCAAGAACATTTGAACCAAGAACATCTCCCAAAAACTGTCGCCCAAAAGATTGAGGCCATTCAAAATCTCTGAAGTGATATCCCCAGTGGCCTTCCATATCACTCTCCTGAAACAGTGGAAGATCCACAACGTGTTCCATGCCTCCCTACTGCTGACATACCAGGAAACCCCTGAACATGGACCCAATTTCAATAAGCTGCCACCAGAGTTAATAGACAGAGAAGAGGAATACGAAATGGAGCAAATAACCAATCATTGCGGAACCAATAATCGGAGGCAGTATCTTGTACATTGGAAAGGCTATTCTAATGCCAAAGATACTTTGGAACCTGAAAGAAATTTCGACAATGCTCGGGAACTACTGGAGGAGTATAAGAAGTGAAAGTCCCTCTGATCACTCTCTCCCAGAACCCCCATGTCCTACAATTTCGCTAACGGAACTGCTCCTCTGTGCACCCACCTCAATCGTCTCCCTCCTATTGCTCACCATGCCCTCTATGTCACTGCTCTCGAAAACAAAGATGCTACTAACATCTTCAAGAGAACCCCCCTCTTCACTGCCAACACCACCCTCATCCTCCTTGTTAGGCAGTACCAAGTCTACACTGTCCTTCAGTCCCTTTTCACCAGGGCCACCTGGTGTTCATCAGGTCCCCATGTCTTCGTCAACATTCCCTGCCACACTGCCCAGAATGACGTTGCTGTCAATGCCTTCCAACAGACCCTCACCGACGCTAGGAACCTCACCTTGGACCTCCTTGAAGAAGAGGGCTTTGACAGCATCCTTGCTCTCCTCCCCAACCCCATCCTCACCAATGCCCTCTATCCTGTTCTCCTTCTCCTGTCCACAGATGAGTGAGCCGAGTACTTCTCTCCAAACCTCCACCCTGCCGACTTCTCTCATAACAGCAGCCATCTCAGATGGGCCGCCATCGCCAAGGCCAAGGAGTACAAGTCTGATGAGTCTAGTTCAGACTCCTCTGGAGAACAGGCAGACAGAGATACTGTCATTGCAACCTCCCCGTATCTCCTGAACCCTCTCCCCTCTTCCCCAGACTCCACCGACAGCAGAATTTCCTTTTCTCCGCTGGATTGCCCCACCTCCCCCACCTTAATGTACCCACCACCTTGGAGAATACCCCTGGCCACCTCCTTCCCAGGATACCCAAGGACTCTTCAACAATGCCTGATCCAGAGCCCATTACCCCAGATCATTCCCCTACCGCCATGGATGATCCTCCCCGTCCCATATTTCACCCCAGCAACACCCTGTTGCGAGTGTTTCCCCCACATGTACAGTTTGGCAGGGTCACTTGTTTCCAATGCCATGAATCCAGACACATCCATTCCAACTGCCCCCATTACCTCTGCCCTTTCTGTAACATTGCCACCCCCGGTCATTTCCAATACCGTTGTCTCTCTGCCCATTGTGGCAAGTGTAACACTCTCAGACATCGAGCCTGGAATTGCACCGAGGATGACATTGATCCCACTACCTGGGATCTCACCAACCATGACATCAACAAGGGCGATAGAGATAATTGAGCTGGCAGCTCAATACTATGAAGAGGGTAATGTTACAAGTGTCCTAGGGGGTACCATTTTTCTCTCTCCCATGAGTTCACCAGACTTATCAGTATCCACTCCAATATCCAAGTCACTCTGGGAAGACATTCTACTGGACCTGGACATCCCACAGGA
>QFEF01001251.1:0-29589 GCA_003316035.1 Neoboletus subvelutipes
TTAGATCCATCAGCATTTTTTACAGGGATAGATTTTTCGAGATTAAATATGGGAATACCATACCTTTGTACATAACGTTGATCGATGAAAGTGTGAGAGGCTCCAGAATCTAATAAGGACTTAAACGATCGAAATCGCCAACTTCCAGATTGTTTCCAGAACACCTTTGTCTCAAGTGAGAATTCTCCGCCGAATGACAGGGAGGATGTTCTATGAGCCGTTGTTGAAGCATTGAGGGATTTATAAATAGGCATAGTCCTTATTTTTGGAACGAGGGAATCAAGCATGCTATTTTTGAATTCCGGTGCCACGCTCATGTGAGTCGCCCTTTCAGAATTTGAATCGATTATATTACAAAAAATGGAATCAAGATCAGATACAGGAAAATCTTTTTCTGTACATAAGCCACCCTCAAGCATTTGCTCTTGTCCGTCCGAGTCCGGTGCTATGTAATTTTTTGGTATAGTAAAAGAAGAAGAAAATGTTCGTAAGTTCGTAGAAACCCCCGATTCTACGAACTCTGTCCTTTTAAAGCTTCAGCTGCTCGTTGGCGAGCCTCTACTTCAAACTTGTCTCGGTAGTAAGCTTCTGCTTCTGCCGATATATAATTTATTGCTGGAACCGCGGGGGCGGCTGGGGGCTGCGGCAAGGGCCTCCCAGCAAAATGTTGCTGCGTCTGCACAGCAGGTGAAGATGATACGTCGGATGAGAAAGACATTACGTATTGTCCGGTGGCTATATCCCAGACATATTGGGATTGGGCTTGAGGCGGAAATCGTCTCTGTCTCTTGTTAGGATTCGTATCGCAATCGGGCCAAATGTGGCCGACTTTCGAACATCCGTAACAAGTCCTTGTGTCAGGACGACTCGTTTGTGCCTGTTGAGCGCCGATTTCCATTGGTGCTCCTCTACCGGGTTGGATACCGGTGGGAGTGAAGTAATGTTGTCTTGGAGGAGGGTGAGACGGGGCAGGATATTGTCGTGATGGTGGTGCGAAGGTTCGAGGTGCAGGAGGGCATGGAGTATAGGCAGCGTTTTTTGCTGGTCCCCTTTCGACCGCCATCTGCTCTAAAGCTCTTCCTATCTCCATGTATCCTTGTTTGATCTCAGCAAGGGTGAGAGTGGAGAAGGACATCAACTTGTTCATTCGAAGTGTGTAATAGATTCGATAGTCGACTGCCTTTTTGAGCAGCTCCTTGGCGTGCTCTTCCTCAATATTGGATTCTCCTTGGAGAACCTCGAACCGTTGTAAGAATGCATCTATGGGGAAGTTGCCTTGTTTAAGCGCTTCAAGCTTTTTAAGGCTTTCGTGCGCTAAGATGTCAATCTGGAAATAGGTTTTGACATCTTCTTTCAACTCAGCCCAAGTTGGCCAAGCTTTATCCCCATATTTGCGTCCTGTGGGTTTATTTTCGGCATCAAATTCGTCCCATTCTTCTTTTTGGTACCAGTGTTCCAAGCGTATTTGGGCATAGCCCTCTGCTCTCTTTTCGAAACGAGATAGTACTGCGATTGTTCAGAGACAATCCGATTTCCAGGTTTGCTCATCTACCCACAGACGAAGTCGTATCCACCATAATCTAAATTTTGTTCTATCCCCATCCCACTTGTCGGGATCCGCAATCTTTTTGGTGACGGAAGACTTTTCTTTTTCTATATTTAAGTCTCCAAGCTGCTGGGCAAGTTCGGCAATATCGATGGCGGACATGATGGTTTAATGGATGTAATCAGATTGGGATTGGAGAAGGCGGAAGTAATTGCGAAGGGCTTCTTTTTTTGCAAGACGAGCTGCTCAACGGTTTTCTTTTTCTTTTTGGGCTAGACAGCACGCTGCAGCCTGGGTAGCCAAATGTTTTCTTCTTTCAAGTGCTTGGAGTCAAATTCTTCCTGTCATAAACAAATGCTTATCCTTACTGCAAGGTATCTTCCAACCAAGCTCTGGGGATTCAGCAAACTGATCGATGAAGGAAGTATCGACGAGATCAGAGATAGTATCTTCTTCGGCAAGGAGAAATATAACAAGTTCTCTGGGGTCCGCAAAGCCCAGGAACAAAGCTGCACATATACTAGTAAAAATACGACTGATGCTCTACCTCCTCAATGCCTAAGGGACTAATGAGACAATATAGACTCGGCCTGGGACTGCGTGACCACAGTGGCTCCCAGTCGTCCTTAGCAAATAGGGCATGACCCCTATGCTGGTATCACCTCAAGGGAGGGACTGAGAAGGTTTTCTACTAATGAGACTAAAGCTGGTGGCTGGAACCACTATGCTCTAAAGGTACGAGCGTGAAGAAAATAAAAAACGTGGGAAAGCTCCCGTGGGCACTCCTTAACCCTAGAGTCCGGGTAGTGTATAGCAGTCTAATCCAAGTGTAATGACCTTCGAAAAGATCACTAGCCAGACGACACACTTTGCAGCGTACACCAACTGCTGGCAAGGTAAAAGATAAGAGGCAAGAGCGATATCCTTAATCACAGCGGGTTAGAAACCACACGATGACAAATGGATTAGACTGAGGTAGTAGGCTAATACATGACCGCCTTTATACTACTGAGAGATGCACACAGACCAAGCAATGCGTGAGAGGAATTACTACATATAGGTATAGTATAGTGAGAATGTTCTCATCAGTAATTAAAGAAGAAAGGAAGTAGGCGGAGATTAATAACTCATGTTTATGATGTCATGGGTCTAGACTTGCTGAGTCATAGTTTCCCACGATCACGTGCTTTAAGGTGTATGCTAGAAAGCGAAATTAAATGTAGAGTGTAATGATTGAAAAAGTTTGAAAATAATACTACTCATAACAATGTGAGTCACCCTTTCGGAATTGGAATTGATTATATTACAAAAAACAGAATCAAGATCTGATACAGGAAAATCTTTTTCTGTACATAAGCCACCCTTGAGCATTTGCTCTTGTCCTTTCGAGTCCAGTGCTATGTGATTATTTGGTATATGAAATGAAGAAGAAAATGTTTGTAAGTCCATAGAAACCTCCGATTCTACGAACTCTGTCCTTTTAAAGCCTTGGCTGCTCATTGGCGAGCCTCGACTTCAAATTTATCTCTATAGTATGCCTCAGCTTCTGCCGAGACATAATTTATTGTTGCTGGAACCGTGGGGGCGGCTGGGGGCTGCAGCAAAGGCCTCCCAGCAAAGTGTTGCTGCATCTGCACAGCGGATGAAGGTGAGGGCGCGTACAACATCACGTATTGTCCAGAAGTAATATCCCAGATGTATTGAGATCGGGGCTGAGGCGGGAATCATCTCTGCCTCTTGTTCAGATTGGTGTCACAATTGGGCCAAATGTGGCCGACCTTTGAGCATCTGTAACAAGTCCTTGTATCAGGACGACTTGTTTGTGCCTGTTGGGCACTGATCTCCATTGGTGCTCCACGACCGGGCTGGATGCCGGTGGGAGTGAAATGATGTTGCGCCAGTGGAGGGCGTGGAGGCGCGGGATAATATCTTTGACTTTGTTGGCTGTACGAAGGCCGAGGTGGTGGGGGGCGAGAAGTGTAGGTGGCAGTTTTTGACGGTCCCCTTTCGACCGCCATCTGTTCTAGAGCCCTACCTATCTCCATGTAGCCCCTTTTTATCTCTGCTAAGGAGAGAGTCAGGAAGGAGTTCAACTTATTCATCCGTAGGGTGTAATAAATTTTATAGTCGACTGCCTTTTTGAGCAACTCTTTGGCGTGCTTGTCTTCGATTCCCGATTCTCCTTGTAAAACCTTGAACCTTTGTAGGAAGGCGTTGATAGGGAAATTTCCTTGTTTGAGAGCCTCTAATTTCTTGAGACTCTCATGTGCCAGCACATTGATCTGGAAATATTCATGGATATTTTTTTTCAGATCCGCCCAGGATGGCCAAGCCTTGTCCCCTATCTTTCTTCCTGTCAGCTTTAAGTCCTCGCCAAGTTCATCCCAATCTTCCTTATCATACCATAGTTCGAGACATATTTGGGCATAGCCCTCTGCCTTTTTCTCGAAACGTGAAAGTACTGCGATGGTCTGAAGTCAGTCCGACTTCCAGGTTTGTTCATCTACCCATAAACGAACACGTATCCACCAAAGTCTAAATTTGGTGTGGTCTCTGTCCCATTTGTCGGGATCCACAATTTTCTTCATAACCAAAGATTTTTCCTTTTCGAGGTTAAGTTCTCCAAGTTGATGAACCAGTTCGGCGATATCTACAGCCAACATTTTATTCAATGTAATCTGGTTGGGATGAGAGGAGGATGAAGTATTGGCGAAGAGCTTCTTTCTTCGCGAGGCGGGCTACTCGATGAGCTGCTTTCTTTTCTTGAGCTAAACGGCGCACTGCAGCTTGGGTAGCCAATCTTTTTCTTCTTTCAAGAGCTCAGAGTCTAAGTTTTCCCATCATAAACAGAAGCTTATCCTTACCGCAAGGTATCTTCCAACCAAGTTCTGGGGATTCGGCAAACTGAATGATGAAGGAAGTATCGATGAGAACAGAGATAGTATCTTCTTCAGCACCTAGTGATATAACAGGTTCTCTGGGGTCCACAAAGCCCAGGAACAAAACTACACATATACTAATTGACTAGTGACTGATGCTTTACCTCCTCAATGCCTGAGGGACTAACGAAATGAGATAGACTTGGCCTGGGACTGCACGACCACAGTTGCTCCCAGTCGTCCTTAGCAAACAAGGCTCGACCCTTGCGCTGGTATCACCTCAAGGGAGGGACTGAGAAGGTTTTCTACTTAGTGAGACTAAAGCTTGTGGCTGGAACCACTACGCTCTCAAGGTATGAGCGTGAAGAAATAAAAACGTGGGAAAGCCCCCAATGGCACTCCTTAACCCTAGAGCCTGGGTAGTGTATAGCAGTCTAATCCAAGTGTAATGATCTCCGAAGAAACCACTAGCCAGATGACAAGCCTTGCAGCATACACCAACTACTGGCGAGGTAAAAGAATAGAGGTGAGAGCGATATCCTTAATCACGAAGGGTAGAACCACAACGGTGACAAATGGATTAGACTGAGGTAGCAGGCTAATACATGCAAGCCTTTATACTATGGAGGGATGCACACAGACCAAGCAGTGCATGAGGGAGATTACTATGTATGGATATAGTATTGTAAGAGAGTTCCCAGTGGTAATTAAAATAAGAAGAGAAGTAAGCGGAGATTAATAACATGTGTTTATGATGTCATGAGTCTAGACTTGCTTAGTCATAGTTTCTCACAGTCACGTGCAATAAGGTGTATGGTAGAAAGCGAAAATGAATGTAGAGTGTAATGATTGAAAAAGTTTGAAAAATATTACTACTCATAACAAGGGTCTGTTGGAAGGCATTGACAGCAACATTGTTCTGGGCAGTGAGACGGGGGTTGTTGACAAAGACATGGGGACCTGACAAACACCAGGTGGCCCTGGTGAAAAGGGACTGAAGGATGGTGTAGATTCTGTACTGTCTAACAAGGAGGACGAGTGTGGTGTTGGTGGTGAAGAGAGGGGTTCTCTTAAAGATGTTAGTAGCATTTTTGTTTTTGAGAGCAGCGACATAGAGGGCGTGGTGGGCAATAGAAGGGAGGTGATTGAAGTGGGTGCACAAGGGAGTGGTTCTGTTAGCGAAATTATTGTTACAAGTGTCCTTGGGGGTACCCTTTTTCTTTCGCCTATGGCATCACCAGACTTATTGGTATCCGCTCCGATACCCGATTCCCTCTGGGACGATATCCTCCCAGACCTGGACATTCCACAGGAGGTATGGGAAGGCATCCTGGACTCCTCGCTCTTCCAGCCCTAATCTCGCTTCGGACTTCTTTCCTTTCCTACTGCGGACCTTTAACTCCTAAGTCATATTCTCTCGTATATGACTCGTATTCCCACCATCATAACTCACCAGCCTCAGTCTATTTCTTCCTATTTAGTTCAGCTGCGCCCGCAGCTTCTTCATTTCATATTACGTGACGCGTCTTCTTCTTTTGGTACGCGACGCGTCTTTTCCTTTTATATCTCACGCGATGTGTCTTTCCTTTTCCACTTCACGCGACGCGTCTCTTTCCTTTTATATCTCACGCGACGCGACACGTCATTTCCTATTTAGACTTTAGAGCAGAGATTCTATCTCTAACCGGCCCTAAAGGGGCTTAGTATAAATAGCTAGAATCACCACCCATGTAACTCTAACTTTGATCTATGCAATCTTACATGGATTTCGAAGTCTTCGCTGTCAGCGCCTGTGCCAGCGTCGTGAAACCGGTGTTTCATCAATGTCTAAACCCTGATCTCGATCTTCTGTCAATCAGAGCTCGATCAGGTAACTGCGAACAGCTGTCTAGCTGAGGTCGCTACTTTGTCCTTGTGAACAGCTCGCCGGCTGAGGTCACAAGCTATTGTCGTCACTAACCAGAGGGTTAGTCCGCTGGTCATCGTCCAACACCAGCCGAGTTCCTAGCCGCCTATTGTCCAGAGGCCGCGCCCAGATACAGGCCTTGTCCACGACCTGTCCATAGCCGACTCCTCCTTGTTATGACCGGTGTAACAAATAACGCGTACGCGGATGACTGAAGTTAGATCAACGTCAAGGGCGATACGGACAGGTCTTCCTCTGAAGACAGGTGGACCCTCTGGTCTGCTAGCGGATCTACCGGATCGGCTCAGCTGTGTACAACGGTTGTGGTGACTTAACGCAGTGGCGGCTCTCTCGAGGTGGCGTTCCTCTCAGCGGCGAAGAGCGGGCTCCCTCCAGGTACACAAGGAGGAGTCGGCTATGGACAGGTTGTGGACAAGGCCTGTATCTGGGCGCGGCCTCTGGACAATAGGCGGCTAAGAACGCGGCTAGTGTTGGACGATGACTAGTGGCCCAACCCTCTGGTTGGTATCAACGGTAGCTTGTGACCTCAGCCGGTGAGCTGTTCACAAGGACAAAGGGGCGACCCAAGCTATACGGCTAGTCGCAGTTACCTGATCGAGCTCTGATTGACAGAAGATCGAGATCAGGGTTTAGACATTGATGAAACACCGGTTTCACAACGCTGACACTGGCGCTGACAGCGAAGACTTCGAAATCCACGTAAGATTGCGTAGATCAAAGTTAGAGTTACATGGGCGGCGATTCTAGCTATTTATACTAAGCCCCTTTAGGGCCGGTTAGAGATAGAATCTCCGCTCTATAGTCTAAATAGGAAATGACGCGTTGCGTCGCGTATGAGTCAAGGAAGAGACGCGTTGCGTCGCGTATGAGTCAAGGAAGAGACGCGTCGCGTCGCATGAGATATAAAAGGAAAGAGACGCGTCGCGTGAAGTGGAAAAGGAAAGACGCGTCGCGTGAGATATAACAGGAAAAGACGCGTCGCGTACCAAAAGAAGAAGACGCGTCGCGTAATATGAAATAGAAGCTGCGGGCGCAGCTCGACTAAATAAGATGAAATGAACTGAGGCCGGTGAGTCATGATGATAGGAACACGAGTCATATACGAGAGAATATGACTTAGGAGTAAAAGGTCCGCAGTGTGGAATGAAAGCAGTCCAGGAATGATTACGGTTGGAAGAGCAAGGAGTCCAGGATGCCTTCCCATACCTCCTGTGGGATGTCCAGGTCTGGGAGGATGTCGTCCCAGAGGGAATCGGGTATCGGGGCGGATACCGATAGGTCTGGTGATGCCATAGGTGAAAGAAAAAGGTTACCCCCTAGGACACTTGTAACACTCCTTGTGTACCTGGAGGGAGCCCGCTCTTCGCCGCTGAGAGGAACACCACCTCAAGAAGCCGCCACCGCATTAAGTCGCCACAACTGTTGTACACAGCTGAGCCGATCCAGTGATCTGCTAGCCGACCAGAGGGTCCACCTGTCTTCAGAGGAAGACCTGTCCGTAGCGCTATTGACTTCAGTCATCCGCGTACACGTTATTTGTTACACCAGTCGTAACAATTATAGGACATGGGGGTTCTGAGGAGGGAGCTGTTACGACTGGTGTAACAAATAACACGTATGCAGAAGACTGAAGTCTTTGCTACAGGACAATGTCTACCTTTGTAGATAATGGCGACCTTCTTGGTCTGCAAGCAGATCACCTGATCGGTGAGTGGTGTGCAATGGTTGTGGTGACCACAGTTGGTGTACTGGACGCAAGGCAATGAGCGGGCTCCCTCCAGGCACACAAGGAGTAGTCAGCTATGGACAGGTCATGGACAAGGCCTGTATCTAGGTGTGGCCTCTGGGCAATAGGTGGCAGTGATGGCAAGTGTTGGGCAATGGCTTGTGAGCTGATCCTCTGATCAGGGACAAAGTGGAGATGCCTTCCTCAGAAGGTTCTCAGTTCCTAGATCAAACTCTGATTGACAGATGTTCGAGATCTAGCCAAAATGAATGATTGACGATGCTGACATAGGTTCTGACAGCGAAGGCTTCAAATTCTACATAAGATTGCATAGATCAAAGTTAGAGTTACATGGGCGGTGATTCTAGCTATTTATACTAAACTCCTTTAGGGCCGGGTTAAAGATAGAATCTCCACTCTAAAGTATAAAAGGAAAAGATGCATCGCATCACGTGAGATATAAAAGGTTAAAAGAAGAAGATGCATTGTGTTGTGTGTGATATAAAAGGAAGAGATGCGTCGTGTACCAAAAGAAGAAAGAGACGCATCACATTAAATATGAAATAGAATGCTGCAGGTGCAGCTTGGCTAAACAAGGTGAAATGAAATGAAGTAAAATGAACTGTGGCTGAAATGAACCAGGAGGATTAGACATGAGTCATATGCGAGAGAATATGACTTAGGAGATTTAGGAAAGGTCCACAGTAAGGAGAAATTGGGTCCAAGAGGAACTAGTCCTCAAATAGAGCCATAGGGAAGAAGTTGTCCTATACTTCCTAAGGTATGTTGAGGTCAGGGAGGATGTCTTCCCAGAGAGAGTCGGGTATAGGGGCAGGTACTGAGAGATTGGGTGAACTCATGGGAGAGAGAAAAATGTCCCCCCCAAGGACACTTGTAACAGGAGCAATCAGAGGGATTTCCTCTTTTTATACTCCTCCAGTAGTTTCCGAGCATTGTCAAAATTTCTTTCAGGTTCCCAAGTATCCTCAGCATCAGAATACTCTTTCTAGTGTACCAGGTATTGCCTCTGGTTATTGATCCTGCAATGGTTGGTTATTCATTCCATTTTGTATTCCTCTTCTCCATCTATTAGTGAAACGACCCAAACAACTACTAATCGTCTTGGGGACGCTGAGCTATGATTTGACTGTAGAATAACAGGAGGTGAGCAAGGAGTGACAACTTCCAAGACTCAGGGGGTAAAGTGATCTTTGAGGCTTAACAACCTCTACTGAGTGGAACTCTTGTTGTAAGGGAATATCCAAGAGAACTAGACTGGGGATAACCTGGTCAAGTCTCTGGGTTTATATATCATTCTACTATGTACATATGTGTACTATGGATCTACTGATGTAGAGACGGAGATTAAATACATGAGGTGTAACATGCGTCAAGCATGAGGAATGGAAATGAAAGGAGTGAGGACACAGCATGCTGTGGCAGAATGAAAGAGAAGTATAGCATGTGCCAGACATGAGGTATGGAGATTAATAACATGCATTAAGCATGTGTGTGACTAAATAATAATAAGTGCACAGCACGGAGATGAAGAAAGAACAACATGAGGATGGGGGTGTGTCTAACATGAGTACAACATGTGTTGTAGATGTCTTGCATCATGGTGTATAAGATTGATGATCGAGATGTCATCACATCTAGGGTTTAGAGTCAGGTGATACTAGTCACAAGACTAAAGGGGTGTCATGTGATATCAAATCATGTGATGCTAGGTCACGTGATGAGTGGTGCTTATGGCCAAGCCAGCTGAAGGGAACTATCTTCAGTATAGAGATTAGAATTGATCTAATCATATCTGATAAGATAAGATAAGATAACTTGATTAAAGTCATTGTGTGCATGGATCGAGCCGTAACAATTAGTTCTGGTGGTGGGTTTTTGAAATTGGGTCTGTGTTTGGGAGTTTCCTGGTAGGACAGCAACAAAGAGGCGTGGAATACGTTGTGAATCTTCCACCGTTTCAGGAGGGATATACAGAAGGCCACCGGGAATACTACTTCCTGTTACAACCGGTGTAACAAATAATGTGTATGCAGAAGACTGAGGTCTTTGCTATGGGACAGGTCTTCCTCTGAAGATGATGGCGACCTTCTTGGTCTGCAAGCGGATCACCTAATTGGTGAGCGGTGTGCAACGGTTGTGGCGACCTCAGTTGGTGTACTGGATGCAAGGCAATGAGCAGGCTCCCTCCAGGCACACTAGGAGTAGTTGGCTATGAACAGGTCGTGGACAAGGCCTGTATTTGGGCGCAGCCTCTGGGCAATAGGCAGCTGGGCACAGCTAGCATTGGGCAATGGCTAGTGGACTGATCCTCTGATCAGCAATGAAAGTGGTGACACCTCCCTATAGAAGGTTCACAGTGCCTTGATCAAACTCTGATTGACAGATGTTTGAGATCAAGATTAACGTAAGATGAAACACCGGTTTCACAACGCTGGCACAGGCGCTGACAGTGAAGACTTTGAAATCCACATAAGATTGCATAGATCAAAGTTAGAGTTACATGGGCGGTGATTCTAACTATTTATACTAAACCCCTTTAGGGCCAGCTAAAGATAGAATCTCTGCTCTAAAGTATAAAAGGAAATGACGCATCACGTCGCATATGATATGAAAGGATAAATGAGAATGTGTTGCGTCATGTAAGATAAATTAGGGAAGATGCGAGTCACGTTGCGTGAGATATAAAAGGAAAGACGTGTCACATACCAAAAGAAGAAAGACATGTCTTGTGATAATATGAAATGCGATACTGCAAGCACAGCTTGACTAATCTGGTGAAATGAAATAGACGAAATGAACTGAGGCCGGGGTGAGTCATGATGAAAGGAACACGAGTCATATGCGAGAGAATATGACTTAGGAGATTTAATAGGTCTGCAGTTTAGAAAGAAACGGGTCCGAGTGAAGCTTAGTCCTTGAAGAGCACAGAGTGGAAGTACTCCTCCCATACCTCCTGTGGGATGTCCAGGTCCGGTAGAATGTCTTCCCAGAGAGACTCGGGTATTGGAGCAGATACTGACAAGTCTGGTGAACTCATGGGAGAGAGAAAAATGGTACCCCCTAGGACACTTGTAACATTACCCTCCTCGTCCCTGCAAGGTTGAGCTGCCGGCTCAATTATCCCTATCTCCCTCATTGATGTCATGGTCGGTGAGATCCCAGGTAGCAGGATTGATGTCATCCTCGGTGCAGTTCCAGGCTCTGTGTCCAAGGGTATTGCACTTGCCATAGCAGGCAGAGGGACAACGGTATTGGGAATGACCGGGGGCGGCAACATGGCAGAAGGGGCAAAGGTAGTGGGGGCAGTTGGGGCGGATATGTCTGGGTTCGTTGTTACAAGTGTCCTAGGGGGTACCATTTTTCTCTCGCCTATGGCATCACCAGACCTATCGGTATCTGTTCCGATACCTGATTCCCTCTGGGACGACATCCTTCCAGACCTGGACATCCCACAGGAGGTATGGGAAGGCATCCTGGACTCCTCACTCTTCCAGCCGTAATCTCGCCCCAGACTTCTTTCATCTCTTACTGCGGACCTTTAACTCCTAAGTCATATTCTCTCATATATGACTCGTGTTCCTTTCATCATGACTCACCGGCCTCAGTTCATTTCATCCTATTTAGTTCAGCTGCGCCCACAGCTTCTTTATTTCATATCACGCGACGCGTCTTCTTCTTTTGGTATGTGACACGTCTTTTCCTTTTCTATCTCACGCGACGCGTCTTTCCTTTTATACTTCACACGATGCATCTCTTCCTTTTATATCTTATGTGACGCGACGCATCCTTCCCCATGACTCATACGCGACGCGACGTGTCATTTCCTATTTAGACTTTAGAGCGGAGATTCTATCTTTAGCCGGCCCTAAAGGGGCTTAGTATAAATAGCTAGAATCGCCGCCCATGTAACTCTAACTTTGATCTATGCAATCTTACATGGATTTCAAAGTCTTCACTGTCAGCGCCTGTGCCAGCGTCTTGAAACCGGTGTTTCATCAATGTCTAAATCCTGATCTCGATCTTCTGTCAATCAGAGCTCGATCAGGTAACTGCAAACAGCTAGATAGCTGAGGTCGCCCCTTTGTCGCTGATCAGAGGATCAGTCCGCTAGTCATTGCCGAACACTAGCCGAGTCCCAGCCGCCTATTGCCCAGAGGCCGCGCCCAGATACAGGCCTTGTCCACGACCCGTCCATAGCCGACTACTCCTTGTGTGCCTGGAGGAAGCCCACTCATCGCCACTAACAGGAACGCCACCTGAGGTAGCCACCACCGCGTTAAGTCGCCACAACCGTTGCACACTGCTCGCCGATCAGGTGATCCGCTTGCTGACCCAGAAGGTCTCATTGTCTTCAGAGGAAGACCTGTCCATAGCGCTCTTGACTTCAGTCATCCGCGTATGCGTTATTTGTTACACCGGTTGTAACAAAAGATCAAAGTTATTCTTTGCCTGCGAGCTGCCACGCTCGAGGACCCACTCTTGATATAACCGACTGCCCAGTGGTAGTTGCAAAGCCGCCGCAACAAGACGTATAAATTTACAGAGCCTACTCAGAGAACTGTCCGACGAGGAGAATCAAAGAGCACCACCAGGAACCTTTGCAGCTGTACCACCAGCCTCTTCTGCTTCCAGAAGAATTGGTGGAACATCTCGGAGTACTCCATCTCTCTCCCCTTCCATTGTCCGAACCACTTCAGGTCAACCGTCCCGAAGTCAGACCCCATTGGCAGATCCTTTCCCTCAGCAACCGTTAGAACCAGAACCTATCCAAGTCAACCAGCCAGAACCAGCATCTGGGTATTACTCCCACGTCCTTGGAAGGAACGTTCTACCAACTGAAACAGGAGCTTATTCCCATCTGCCCGGATACAGACCTGATCCAGACCCTGACCCAAACAGTGACAATTCCGATGACAACAATCAGATCGGGATGGGTGAGATCAAAGCCGCTCTCCCCGAAGAATTCTCGGGAGAACCAGACGATGCCCACAGATGGTACCTCGCCATGCAAGGATACTTTTCTCTCCACGAAGAAAAGTACAACGACTGCGCCAAATCTCTTATTTTCCTCAACCACATGTCCAAAGGACGAGGGAAGTCCTTCTCCGAGGCTTGGCTTACCAAGCTCAATGATAATACACTCACTGAGGGAGAATGAAAGTTTGAAGAAGTTACCAAAGCTTTCCATACCACCTTTTCCCCCTATGATACCGCTGCTTCTGTGAGAATCAAGATTGCAAATCTTGTCCAAGATGCAAGAGACAATTCTGGCTTCGAGAAATATGTCTCCATCTTCTCCATGCTTGCCGTCAGAACCGGAATATCTGACATCACCGCCCTCTCTGAATGGTTCCTCAGAGGGCTCTCCATCTCCATTGCCACCCAGCTCACTCTGTCCAGTATACTCAAAAACACCAAGAGTATGGAAGAGATCTACTCCAAAGCCTCCGAGATCAAAGGAGGGCTCAGGAGAATCCAAAACCTTAAAAGAGGACCACAGGTATCCTTTGATGGAAACGCTAGTAGCCGCAGGGATCCCAATGCTATGGATGTTGATCGTCTTACACTCACACCAGCAGAACGGGCCAAGTGTATTCGAGAGAGGAGATGCTTCATTTGTAAAAAGACTGGTTGCACAACTCAGAACCACTCTGGCTATGCTCCTGCTCGCTCGACGACTCAGTCGATCAACCACCTCACCCGGGCCATCCCTACCAGTTCCCCCACCCCATCCATTGCCACCACTACCACCAAGGACCCTCTGGATGCGTTCCTCCAGGGTATCGAAGGAGATCAAGACCACAATGAAGTCCTTCGTACCTTGAAGTCTATCTATGACCCCACCTGCGATGAAAATGGAGATCCACTTGTTGCCACCGAGGAGGTCAAAGTCCTCTCGGCTGCCAAACTCAATGAGGAGTTCAACACGTCTTTTTAGAAGGGAGGAGTGTACCAACGTCACTACCTTCCATAAATGTCGCCCCCATATTTATTTCTGGATCGAAGTCTAATTCTATTCATCTTCCCCTCTCAATCTGGAAACAAAATGGGCAAATCGTTGGTGTGAACGCTCTCTTGGATAGCGGAGTGACAGGATGCTTTATTAGCAAAGGGGCAGTCACCCGACTGAAACTGCCAACCGAAGAGTTGTCCGTTCCTATTGCCGCATGGAACGTAGACGGGACACCGAACCAATCTGGAACAATAAAGGAGAAGACCACAGTGGTCATTGATCTCCAAGGAGTACGAGAGCAATGAGAGCTGCTCGTCCTCAATTGTGGAAAGGATGATGTCATCCTGGGCCTGCCATGGCTCTGAACTATGAACCCTGAGATAGATTGGCGGAACGGCACAGTTGTCATCACTCTGGCCAACTATAAATTGACTACCTCGGAAGATACTGCTCAGAGGTATTTGTTGCGTTTCCTGGGTCATCAGGAGAACGAGAACATAGAGAGTGAACTCTATGACCAGTACAGAAGATGGACCATCCCAGACCATGTCCAATTCCTGAAGCAGGAGAAGGGAGTCATTCTGCCAAACATACTCCGCCGAACGACCCTCTCCACTACTATCGCCCAAGCGGAAGGAACGAAGAAGGTAGAGCTACCGAAAGCCTACCAGCAGTATGAAGGAGTATTTGACAAGAAGGATACCAGCAGTATGAAGGAGTATTTGACAAGAAGGATACCACAAAACTTCCCCCGTCCTGATCCTACAACCACGCCATCGAGCTGAAGGACTCGTTTATCCTGAAACGAGCTAAAGCCTATCCACTTAATCCTGCTGAGATGACCACGTGTAAGGAGTTCGTGGACGAACACCTAGCTACCGGGAAGATTGTTCCATCGAAGTCCCCCCAGGCCTCCTCTTTCTTCTTTGTCCAGAAGAAAGACGGGAAGTTAAGGCCGTGCCAAGACTATCGGTACCTTAACCTTCACACCATCAAGAACGCCTATCCCCTCCCCCTGATTTCCGATCTGATAGATCGCTTGAAAGGATCTTCCATCTTCACGAAGTTCGATGTCCGGTGGGGATACAATAATGTCCTCATCAAACCAGAAGATCGGTGGAAAGCCACATTCCTCACCCCATTTGGGTTATTCGAACCAGCTGTTATGTTTTTCGGCATGTGTAACTCCCCAGCTACCTTCCAGGCGTTCATGGACGACCTCTTTGGCGATTTCATCGCCGAAGGATGGTTAATCATCTACATGGATGACCTCCTGATTCACTCCTCCGACCACGACTCCCACAAGGATAGAACCAGGAAAGTCTTACAAT
Source organism: Neoboletus subvelutipes (assembly GCA_003316035.1). NCBI lineage: Eukaryota > Fungi > Basidiomycota > Agaricomycetes > Boletales > Boletaceae > Neoboletus > Neoboletus subvelutipes. Next base: position 15,384 of record QFEF01001251.1, read on the forward strand.
GATTCCAGGAACACAAAATGTATTTGAAGCTGGAAAAGTGCACATTCACCGCCCTGTCCGTCGAATACCTAGGAATGATTGTTAGTAAGGACGGAGTCCAGATGGACCTGGCCAAGTTGAAGGCTATTGCAGAATGGACCCCCCCGGTAAATGTTAAAGATGTCCGCTCCTTCCTGGGGTTCTGCCATTTCTATTGGAAATTCATCCCCTCGTTCTTGGAGCTTGCCCGACCCCTCCTAGACCTGACCAAGAAGAACCAGACCTGGGAATGGACCAACAAACATCAGACCGGATTCCAACAGTTAAAAGACACCTTCACCTGCGGACCTGTCTTAGCTTTCCCTGACCCTGATCACCCGTTCACCATCATGACCAATGCGTCGTTAACTGCATCAGGCGGTGTCCTCATGCAATGTGACCCGAATGGAGACTATAAGCTGTGTGGCTATCTCTCCCAGACCTTTGCCCCTGCCGAGCGCAATTATGACATTTACGACCGGGAGCTACTTGCCATGATCCGAGGATTGGAAGAATGGCGCCAATACCTATTAGGTTCCGCCTACCCCGTTAAGGTTCTTACGGATCATAAGAACCTCACCTATTTTAAGCAACCTTGGAAGCTCTCCCATCGTCAAGCCAGGTGGCTGTTATTTTTGCAGGATTTTGATTTAGATTACACTGCCCTCCCCGGATCCCAGATGGGACCGGCCGATGCCCTGTCTCGACGTAACGCCGTTGACACCACTGTGGACAATGCCGATGTCCAACTGTTGCCTAACAGTGCCTTTGACCACCAAGTTCGGACTCTCGATCTCACGCTTGCCGATCGGATCCGTCAATCCTCAGAGGAGGATCCCCTTGTTATTGACGCCCTGAAGGGCATGGAAAATGATATACTGCTATTCGGACGGTCCTCCCCTGCCGACTGGACTTTCCTAGACAGGAAGCTCTACTACAAGGGCCAAATGTATATCCGCGGTGATGCTCGCCAAGAACTCGTGTTAAATGCACACACCTTGCTAGAAGGAGGCCACAGTGGCCACATGCACACAGTTGCGCTCCTTGCTAAAGATTATTGGTGGCCAGGCATGTCTGCCTTTGTCCGTCGGTTTGTAGCTGGCTGTGCTGTATGCCAGGCCAATAAAGTACAAACCCACCCTACGGTTCCACCCCTTGTTCCCCTTGCGGTTCAGACATCCTGCCCGTTTTCCCACCTGTCCATGGATTTAATCACCGACCTGCCACCCATGCAGGGGCTCAATTCAGTAATGGTCGTGGTCGACCATGGCCTTAGTAAGGGGGTGATTCTCGCTCCTTGCACAAAAACTGTCGATTCAGCAGGAATTGCCCAACTCTTTTTTGAAAACGTATTCAAACGATTCGGACTACACGACCAATTGATCTCTGATAGGGGACCTCAGTTCGCCTCTGCTTTTGCAAGGGAACTTGCTCGACTACTGGACTACGATGTATCCCTGTCCACCGCCTATCATCCTCAATCCGATGGAGAGACCGAAAGGTATAACCAAGAGTTGGAGACCTACCTCCGAATATTCTGCCAAGGAAAGCCCGAACAATGGCTAGAACACCTTACTGCTGCCGAGTTTGCCCACAATGCTGCCATGCATTCATCTACAGGGAAGTCCCCATTTGCCTTGATCATGGGATACAAACCCAGATCATACCCCCCACTTGGTACCACATTCCTGCCTGCGCTGGAAAAACGGCTCTCCCATCTTGAGGATGCACGTAAAGAAGCCGAAGCAGCGCACGCCCTAGCCCAACTACGAATGAAGGAGAGGATCCACTCCAAGTTCAAACCATGGAAAGTCGGAGATGAGGTCTGGTTGGATTCGAAGAATATCCGAACCAAGAACATCTCCCACAAATTGTCACCTAAAAGATTGGGGCCGTTTAAGGTCTCGGAAGTAATTTCCCCCGTAGCCTTCCAGATCACGCTGCCGAAACAGTGGAAGATCCACAATGTGTTTCACACCTCCTTGCTGCTGACATACAAGGAAACCCCTGAACATGGCCCCAACTTTAAAAACCCGCCACCAGAGCTAATAGACGGAGAGGAGGAATACGAAATGGAACGAATTACCAACCATCGCGGGACCAGTAACTGGAGGCAGTACCTGGTGCATTGGAAAGGTTATTCCGATGCCGAAAATACTTGGGAACCTGAAAGAAATTTTGACAACACTCGGGAACTCCTGGAGGAATATAAAAAGCAACGATCCCTCTGATCGCTCCCTCCTCAGAACCCCCATGTCCTATAATTTCCTCAATGGTACCGCCCCTCTGTGCACCCATCTCAATCGTCTTCCCTCCGTAGCTCACCACGCCCTCTATGTCGCTGCTCTCGAAAATAATGATGCGACCAACATCTTCGAGAGAGTCCCCCTCTTCACTGCCAACACCACCCTCGTCCTCCTTGTTAGGCAGTACCGAATCTACACCACTCTTCAGTCCCTTTTCACCAGGGCCACCTGGTGCTCGTCAGGTCCCCGTGTCTTTGCCAACGTCTCACGAAGTGCCACCCAGGATGATGTCACCGTCAACGCCTTCCAACAGACCCTCACCGAGGCCAGAAACCTCACGTTGGACCTCCTCAAAGAAGAAGGCTTTGATACTATCCTCTCTCTCCTCCCCACCCCCATCCTCTCCAATGCCCTCTACCCCATTCTCCTTCTCCTATCCGTGGACGAGAGAGCCGAATACTTCTCTCCCAACCTCCATCCCGCAGATTTCTCCTGAAACAATGGACATCTCGGATGGGCAGCCATCGCTGAACAGGAGTACGAGTCCAGTGAGTCCAGTTCTGACTCAGGAGAACGAGGAGACGGCGATACCACCTGTGTACCCTTCCCCATATCTCCCGAATCCCCTTCCCCTGTCCCCCGGCTCCACCGACAGCGGAACTTTCTTTTCTCTGCCGGAATGCCACACCTCCCCCACCTTAACCTATCCGCCGACATGGATACCACCCCCGGTCACCTCCTACCCGGGATACCCAAGGAATCTCCAGCAGCACCTGCTGTCGAGCCCATTACCCCAGATCATTCCCCTACCACCATGGATGGTCATCCCCGTCCCATTTTTCACTCCAGTCACACCATGTCGCGAGTGTTTCCCCCACATGTACAGTTCGGTGGGCCCACCTGCTTCCAGTGTCGCGAACCTGGACACATCCGCTGAAACAACCTCAAATGGTCTTTGACCCTAGGTTGCACCGAACACTTAGACTGGTGTGAAGAAGGAAAAACTAACTAACTGAGTGGAACTCCTGAGAGGAAGATATTTCCCAAGAGAACTAGACTGGGGATTACCCGTCATAGTCTCTGGGTTTATATAGCAAACTACTACTTTGTACATGTGTATGACGGATCTACCGATAAGTAGCGGTGATTAAATACATGAGGTGTAACATGCGTCAAGCATGAGGAACGGAGATTAAAAGAGTGAGGACACAGCATGCTGTGGCGGAATGGAAGAGAAGCCTAACATGTGCTAGACATGAGGCACGGAAATGAAAAGAAGATAAGAAGGAGCGGATATGACTGTGGGAAGTCATTAGTATATATAAGGATATATTAAGGTATGAAAGAGTTCTTGACATCAAGTCTAGACTCTGTGAGTGAAGTGCATCCATGAGCGTGAGTGAACCAGCTGAAAGAGAACTAGCTTCAGTCTAGTGGTCACGTGATCTAGTCACGTGATGCGATAAGATAAGATAAAAGAAAAAGAAAAGAAACGACTATGTCCCTTGAATGACCTGTGAAGGTTTGGGACCGTAACATCCGCCCCAACTGTCCCCACTACATGTGTCCCTTCTGCAACGTCGCCGCCCCCGGTCACTCCCAATACAAATGTCCCTCCACTCGCTGCGGAAAGTGCAACACCCTCGGCCATTGAGCCTGGAACTGCACTGAGGATGACATCGATCCCTCTACCTGGGATCTCACCAACCATGACATCAACGAGGGAGATAGAGATAATTGATCCGGCGGATCAATGCTACAATGGGGGTAATGTTACAAGTGTCCTAGGGGGTACCATTTTTCTCTCGCCTATGGCATCACCAGACCTATTGGTATCTGCTCCGATACCCGATTCCCTCTGGGACGACATCCTTCCAGACCTGGACATCCCACAGAAGGTATGGGAAGGCATCCTGGACTCCTCGCTCTTCCAGCTGTAATCTTGCCCTGGACTTCTTTCATCTCTTACTGTGGACCTTTAACTCCTAAGTCATATTCTCTCATATATGACTCGTGTTCCTTTCATCATGACTCACCGGCCTCAGTTCATTTCATCCTATTTAATTCAGCTGCACCCGCAGCTTCTTTATTTCATATCACGCGACATGTCTTCTTCTTTTGGTATGAGACGCATCTTTTCCTTTTATATCTCACGCGACGCGTCTTTCCTTTTATACTTCATGCGACGCGTCTCTTCCTTTTATATCTTACGCAACACGACGCGTCATTTCCTATTTAGACTTTAGAGCAGAGATTCTATCTCTAACCGGCCCTAAAGGGGCTTAGTATAAATAGCTAGAATCACTGCCCATGTAACTCTAACTTTGATCTACGCAATCTTACGTGGATTTCAAAGTCTTCACTGTCAGCGCCCGTGCCAGCATCGTGAAACCGGTGTTTCATCAATGTCTAAACCCTGATCTTGATCTTCTGTCAATCAGAGCTCGATCAGGTAACTGCGAACAGCTGTCTAGCTGAGGTCGCCCCTTTGTCCTTCCCGCTAGCCATCGTCCAACGCTAGCCGAGTCCCAGCCGCCTATTGCCCAGAGGCCGCGCCCAGATACAGGCCTTGTCCACGACCTGTCCATAGCCGACTCTCCCTTGTGTACCTGGGAGGAGCCCGCTCATTGCCGCGAACAGGAACGCCACCTGAGGTCGCCGCCACCGCATTAAGTCGCCACAACCGTTGTACACAGCTGAGCCGATCCGGTGATCCGCTAGCCGACCAGAGGGTCCACCTGTCTTCAGAGGAAGACCTGTCCATAGTGCTGTTGACTTCAGTCTTCTGTGTACGCATAATTTGTTACACCAGTCGTAACACCGATCAGGTGATCCGCTTGCTGACCCAGAAGGTCTCATTGTCTTCAGAGGAAGACCTGTCCGTAGCGCTCTTGACTTCAGTCATCTGCGTACACGTTATTTGTTACACTGGTTGTAACATTCGTGACATTGGAAGCAAGTAACCCTGCCAAACTGTACATGTGGGGGAAACACTTGCGACAAGGTGTTACCGGAGCGAAATATGGGACAGGGAGGACCATCCATGGCGGCAGGGGAATGATCTGGGGTAACGGGCTCTGGAGCAGGTATTGCTGCATCGTTCTCAGGTATCCCGGGAAGGAGGTGGCCTGGGGTACCTCCCATGGTGGCGGGTATATTAAGGTGGGGGAGGTGGGAAGGACTGGCGGAGAAAAGGAAATTCCGCTGTCGGCAGAGTCTGGGGAAGAGGGGAGAGGGTTCTGGAGATACCAGGGAGGTTGTGATAATGGTATCTCTGTCAGCTCGTTCTCCAGAGGAGTCTGAACTAGACTCATCGGACTCATACTCCTCTGCCTCGGCGAGGACGGCCCATCCAAGGCAGCCACTGTTTCAGAAGAAGTTAGTAGGATGGAGGGTTGTGGAGAAGTACTCCTCTCGTTCGTCAGTGGATAGGAGAAGGAGAACAGGATAGAGGGCATTGGTGAGGATGGGGTTGGGGAGGAGAGAGAGAATGCTGTCAAAGCCCTCTTCTTCAAGGAGGTCCAATGTGAGGTTCCTGGCCTCGGTGAGGGTCTGTTGGAAGGCGTTGACAGCAACGTCATCCTGGGTGGAGAGTCTAGGAGTGTTGACGAAGACATGGGGACCTGTCGAGCACCAGGTGGCCCTGGTGAAAAGAGATTGAAGGACGGTGTAGACTCGGTACTGTCTAACAAGGAGGACGAGCGTGGTATTGGCAGAGAAGAGGGGGGTCCTCTCGAAGATGTTAGAAGCATCTTTGTTTTCAAGAGCAGCGACATAGAGGGCGTGGTGAGCAATAGACAGGAGACAGTTGAGGTGGGTGCACAGGGAATGTTACGACCAGTGTAACAAATAATGCGTACGCAGAAGACTGAGGTCTTCGCTTATGGGACAAGTCTACCTCTGTAGACACGGGCGACCTTCTTGGTCTGCAAGCGGATCACCTGATTGGTGAGCGGTGTGCAACGGTTGTGGTGACCTCAGTGGGTATGCTGTTCGCAAGGCAATGAGCAGACTCCCTCCAGGCACACAAGGAGTAGTCGGCTATGGACAGGTCATGGGCAAGGCCTGTATCTGGGCGCGGCCTCTGGGCAATAGGTGGCTAGGCATGGCTAGCATTGGGCAATGGCTAGCGGACTGATCCTCTGATCAGCAATGAAAGTGGTGACACCTCCCTATAGAAGGTTCACAGTTGCTAGATCGATCTACTGATTGACAGTGATCGAGATCTAGACTTGACGGCATGGTGAGACACCTGTCTCGAGAGATTAATGACACTGACATGGGCACTGGCAGCGAAGGCTTCGAATTCTACGTAAGATTGCATAGATCAAAGTTAGAGTTACATGGGTGGTGATTCTAGCTATTTATACTAAGCCCCTTTAGGGCCAGCTAGAGATAGAATCTCCGCTCTAAAGTCTAATATGAAATGATGCGTCGCGTCGCGTATGATGCAAAAGGAAAGACGCGTCGCATCACGTAAGATATAAAAGGAAGAGACACGTTGCGTGAAGTATAAAAGGAAAGACGCGTTGCATGAGATATAAAAGGAAAAGATGCGTTGCGTACCAAAAGAAGAAGACGCATCGCGTAATATGAAATGAGATGCTGCAGGCGCAGCTTAACTAAATAGGGAGAAATGAACTGAGGCCGGAATGAGTTAATGGAAGGTAGGAAGACAAGTCATATATGAAAGAATATGACTTAGGAGTTTAAATGGTCTGCAGTGAAAGAGGAGACGGGTCCGAACGAAGGCTAGTCCTCGAAGAGTGCCGAGTGGAAGTACTCCTCCCATATGTCGGGCGGGATGTCCAAGTCAGGTAGGATGTCATCCCAGAGGGACTCGGGTATCGGGACGGATACCGACAAGTCTGGTGAGCTCATGGGCAAGAGAAAAATGGTGCCCCCTAGAATACTTGTAACAGGGGAGCAGTTCCGTTGGCAAAATTATAGGACATGGGGGTTCTGAGGAAAGAGCGATCAGAGGAATCGTCACTTTTTATATTCCTCTAGGAGTTTCTGAGCGTTGTCAAAATTTCTTTCAGGTTCCCAAGTATCTTCGGCATTGGAATAACCTTTCCAATGTATCAGGTACTGCCTCTGGTTATTGGTCCTATGATGATTGGTTATTTGTTCCATTTCATATTCCTCTTCTCTGTTAAAGACCGGTTTACTCCGGGATGAGTGTCAAATATAGTGTCAATGGAGAATGTCAAATATTGGTAATGGAGGGTGTCAAATAATGTCAACAGAGCTGTGCTCCTAAGCGGAGCATCGGTACGGAGGAGAATGTGAAGCGAAGTCAGTAGGTATGCGAAGTGTCAAATATGTAAGCGAATGAATATGAACATATAAGGAGGGTGGTACAAGTCCAGAAGTCCGGAGTTGCGTCTTGGGCGAGAATGCACCGGAGTTCATGTGTAGAGACGAGGAGTTACGAACGGAGTACTGGAGTTGGACGGGATATGACATTCTCCATCTATTAGCTCCGGCGGCAGTTTATTGAAATTAGGGCTGTGTTCAGGGGTCTCCCTGTATGTCAGCAGTAGGGAAGCATGGAATACATTGTGGATCTTCCATTGCTTCAGGAGGGTGATTCGGAAGGCTACTGGGGATATTACTTCCAAGACTTTGAATGGCCCCAATCTTTTGGGCAACAGTTTTCGGGAGATGTTCTTGGTTCAGATGTTCTTCGAATCCAGCCAGACCTCATCTCTGACTTTCCATGGTTTGAACTTTGAATGAATTCGTTCTTTCATTCATAACTGTTACGACCGGTGTAACAAATTACACATATGCGGAAGACTGAAGTCAACAGCGCTACGGACAGGTCTTCCTCTGAAGACAGGTGGACCCTCTGGTCGGCTAGCGGATCACCAGATCGGCTCAGCTGTGTACAATGGTTGTGGCAACTTAACGCGGTGGCGGCTTCTTGAGGTGGCGTTCCTCTTAGCGGCGAAGAGCGGGCTCCCTCCAGGTACACAAGGAGGAGTCGGCTATGGACAGGTCGTGGACAAGGCCTGTATCTGGGCGCGGCCTCTGGACAATAGGCGGCTAGGAACTCGGCTAGTGTTGGACGATGACTAGCGGGCTAACCCTCTGGTTAGCGGCGACGATAGCTTGTGACCTCAGCCGGCGAGCTGTTCACAAGGACAAAGGAGCAACCTCAGCTAGACAGCTGTTCGCAGTTACCTGATCGAGCTCTGATTGACAGAAGATCAAGATCAGGGTTTAGACGTTGATGAAACACCGGTTTCACGACGCTGGCACAGGCGCTGACAGCGAAGACTTTGAAATCCACGTAAGATTGCGTAGATCAAAGTTAGAGTTACATGGGCAGTGATTCTAGCTATTTATACTAAGCCCCTTTAGGGCCGGTTAGAGATAGAATCTCCGCTCTAAAGTCTAAATAGGAAATGACGCGTCGCGTCGCGTATGAATCAAAGAAGAGACGCGTTGTGTCGCGTGAGATATAAAAGGAAAGAGACGCGTCGCGTGAAGTGGAAAAGGAAAGACGCGTCGCGTGAGATATAAAAGGAAAAGACGCGTCGCGTACCAAAAGAAGAAGACGTGTCGCGTAATATGAAATGAAGAAGCTGTGGGCGCAGCTGAACTAAATAGGAAGAAATAGACTGAGGCCGGTGAGTTATGATGGTGGGAATACGAGTCATATACGAGAGAATATGACTTAGGAGTTAAAGGTCCGCAGTAGGAAAGGAAAGAAGTCCGAAGCGAGATTAGGGCTGGAAGAGTGAGGAGTCCAGGATGCCTTCCCATACCTCCTGTGGAATGTCCAGGTCTGGGAGGATATCGTCCCAGAGGGAATCAGGTATCAGAGCGGATACCGATAAGTCTGGTGATGCCATAGGCGAAAGAAAAAGGGTACCCCCAAGGATACTTGTAACAATAACTGGGTAAGGGCATGCACTGCTTCAGCTTCTTTATGTGCATCCTCAAGATGGGAGAGCTGTTTCTCTAGTGCAGGCAGGAAGGTGGTACCAAGAGGGGGGTATGATCTGGGTTTGTATCCCATGATCAAGGCAAATGGGGACTTCCCTGTAGATGAATGCATGGCAGCATTGTGGGCAAACTCGGCAGCAGTAAGGTGTTCTAGCCATTGTTCGGGCTTTCCTTGGCAGAATATTCGGAGGTAGGTTTCCAACTCTTGATTGTACCTTTCGGTTTCTCCGTCGGATTGGGGATGATAGGTGGTGGACAAGGATATGTCGTAGTCCAGTAGTCAGGTGAGTTCCCTTGCGAACGCAGAGGCAAACTGAGGTCCCCTATTAGAGATCAATCTGTTGTGTAAACTGAATCTTTTGAACACATTTTCAAAAAAGAGTTGGGCAATTCCTGCTGAATTGACGGTTTTTGTGCAAGGAGCGAGAATTACCCCCTTACTAAGGCCATGGTCGATCACGACCATAATAGAATCGAAGCCCCGCACCAGGGGAAGGTCCATGATTAAATCCACTGACAGGTGGAAAAAGGGGCGGGACGTCTGGACCGCAAGGGGCATAAGGGGTGGAACTGTAGGGTGGGTTTGTACTTTGTTGGCCTGGCACACGGCACAGCCAGCTACAAACCGACGGACAAAGGCAGACATACCAGGCCACCAATAATCTTTTGAGAGGAGCGCAACAGTGCACATATGGCCACCATGGCCTCCTTCGAGCGAGGTGTGTGCTTCTAGCACGAGTTCTTGGTGGGCATCACCAGGGATATACATATGGCCCTTATAATAGAGCTTCCCTTCTAGGAAAGTCCAATCGGCAGGGGAGGACCATCCAAACAGAGGTATATCATTTTTCATGCCCTTCAGGGCGTCAATAATGAGGGGATCCTCCTCTGAGGATTGACAGATTCGATCAGCTAGTGTGAGATCGAGGGTCTGAACTTGGTGGTCAAAGGCATTGTTAGGCAACAATTGGACATTGGCATTGTCCATGGTAGTGTTGACGGTGTCACGTCGAGACAGGGCATTGGCTGGTCCCATCTGGGATCTGGGCAGGGCAGTGTAGGCAAGGTCAAAATCTTGCGAAAATAACAGCCACCTGGCTTGGCGACGGGATAACTTCCGAGGTTGCTTAAAATAGATAAGGTTCTTATGATCTGTAAGAACTGTTACAGGAAAGGCGGATCCTAACAGGTATTGGCGCCATTCTTCTAATCCTTGGATCACGGCAAGTAATTCCTGGTCGAAAATGTCATAATTGCGCTCAGCAGGGGCGAAAGTCTGGGAGAGATAGCCACATGGCTTATAGTCTCCATTGGGGTCATGTTGCATGAGGACACCACCTGATGCAGTTAATGACACATCAGTTATGATGGTGAACGGGCGATCAGGGTCAGGGAAAGCCAGGACAGGTCATTTAGTAAAGGCATCATGTAATAATTGGAATCCAGTTTGATGTTTATCGGTCCATTCCCAGGCTTGATTCTTTTTGGTCAGATCTAGGAGGGGTCGGGCAAGCTCCGAGAAGGAGGGGATGAATTTCCTGTAGAAATTGCAAAACCCTAGGAAGGAGCGAACATCTTTAACGTTTACAGGGGAGGTCCATTCTTCAATTGCCTTCAGTTTGGTTGGGTCCATCTGGACACCTTCCTTGCTGACAATCATTCTGAGGTATTCAACGGATGGGGCAGCAAATGTGCACTTTTCCAGCTTGAGGTACATCTCGTGTTCTTGGAACCGTTGGAGGACCTTCCTGGTCTGATCTTCGTGGGAGTCATGGTCAGAAGAGTGGATCAGGAGGTTGTCCATATATATAATCAACCATCCTTTGGCAATGAAGTCACCGAAGAGGTTGTCCATGAACGCTTGGAAGGTTGCTGGGGAGTTACACATGCTGAAAAACATAACAGCTGGTTCGAATAACCCAAACAGGGTGAGGAATGCAGCTTTCCACCGATCTTCTGGTTTGATGAGGACATTGTTATATCCCCACTGTACATTGAACTTTGTGAAGATGGAGGATCCTTTCAAGCGATCTATCAGATCGGAAATGAGGGGGAGGGGATATGCATTCTTGATGGTGTGGAGATTAAGGTACCAATAGTCCTGGCACAGCCTCAACTTCCCATCTTTCTTCTGTACGAAAAAGAAAAGGGAAGCTTGAGGGGACTTTGATGGGGTAATCTTCCCTGTGGCAAGGTGTTCATCAATGAACTCCTTACATGCCATCATCTCAGCAGGATTGAGCAGATAGGCTTTAGCTCATTTGGGTATGAACGAGTCTTTCAGCTCAATGGCATGGTTATAGGGTCAGGAGGGGGGAAGCTTCGTGGTATCCTTCTTGTCAAACACACCTTTGTACTGTTGGTAGGCTTTCAGCAGTTCTACCTTCTTGGTTCCCTCGGCCTGGGCGATAGTGGTGGAGAGGGTCGTTCATCGAAGAACATTCTTCAGAATGACTCCCTTCTCCTACTTCAGGAATTGGACATGGTCCGAGATGGTCCATCTTCTATACTGGTCATAGAGGTCACTCTCTATGTTCTCGTTCTCCTGATGACCCAGGAAACGTAGCAGATACCTCTGAACGGTATCTTTGGTGTTGGTCAATTTATAGTTGGCCGGAGTAATGACAACCTTGCTGTTCTGCCAATCTATCTCAGGGTTCATAGTTCGGAGCCATGGCAGGCCCAGGATGACATCATCCTTTCCACAGTTGAGGATGAGCAGCTCATGTTGTTCTCATACTCCTTGGAGATCAATGATCACCATGGTCTTCTCCTTTATTGTTCCAGATTGGTTCGGTGTCCCATCTACGTTCCATGCAGCAATAGGAACGCCCAGTGTTTCGGTTGGCAGTTTCAGTCGGGTGACTGCCTCTTTTGCTATAAAGCATCCAGTCGCTCCGCTATCCAAGAGAGTGTTCATGCCAACGATTTGCCTGTTTTGTTTCCAGATTGAGAGGGGAAGACAAATAGAATTAGACTTCAATCCAGAAATAAATACGGGGGCGACATTTATGGAAGGTAGTGACATTGGTACACCCCTTCCCTCTAAAAAGACGTATTGAACTCCTTGTTGAGTTCGTCAGCCGAGAGGACTTTGACCTCCTTGGCTACAAGCAGATCTCCATTTTCATCACAGGTGGGGTCATAGATGGACTTCAAGGTACGAAGGACTTGATCACAGTCTTGACCTCCTTCGATAGTCCTGAGGAATGCATCCAGAGGGTCCTTGGTGGCAGGGGTGGCAGAGAACAAGGTGGGGGAACTGGTAGGGATGGCCCTGGTGAAGTGGTTGGTTGACTGAACCTTCGCGCTAGAAGGAGCGTAACCAGGGTGGTTCCGAGTTGTGCAACCAGTTTTCTTGCAAATGAAGCATCTCCTCTCACGAAGACACTTGGCTCATTCTGTTGGTGTGATCGTAAGGCGATCAACATCCATAGCATTGGGATCCCTGCGGCTACTATTGTTTCCACCAAAGGATACCTGTGGTCCTCTTCTAAGGTTTCGGATTCTCCTGAGCCCTCCCTTGATCTTGGAAGCTTTGGAGTAGATCTCTTCCATACTCTTGGTGTTTTTGAGTATACTGGACAGAGTGAGCTGGGTGGCGATGGGGATGGAGAGCCCTCTGAGGAACCATTCAGAGAGGGCGGCGATGTCAGATATTCCAGTTCTGACAGCAAGCATGGAGAAGATGGAGACATATTTCTCAAAGCCTGAATTGTCTCTCACATCTTGGACAAGATTTGCAATCTTGATTCTCACAGAAGCAGCGGTATCATAGGGGGAAAAGGTGGTATGGAAAGCTTTGGTAACTTCTTCAAACTTTTGTTCTCCCTTGGTGAGCATATTGTCATTGAGCTTGGTAAGCCAAGCCTTGGAGAAGGACTTCCCTTGTCCTTTGGACATACGGTTGAGGAAAATAAGGGATTTGGTGCGGTCATTGTATTTCTCCTCATGGAGAGAAAAATATCCTTGCATAGCGAGGTACCATCTGTGGGCATCATCTGGTTCTTCTGAGAATTCTTCAGGGAGAGTGGCTTTGATCTCACCCATCCCGATCTGATCTTCGTCGTCGGAGTCATCACTGTTTGGGTCTGGGTCTGGGTTAGGACCGTATCCAGGCAGGTGGGAATAAGCTCCAGTTTCACCAGGTAGAACATTCCTTCGAAGGACGTGGGAGTAGTATCCAGACACTGGTTCTGGCTGGTCTACTTGGATAGGTTCTGGTTCTGATGGTAGCTGTGGGGAAGGATCTGCCAATGGGGTCTGACTTCAGGACGGTTGACCTGAAGTGGTTCTGATGATGGAAGGGGAGAGAGATGGAGTACTCCGAGATGTTCCTCTGATTCTTCTGGAAGCAGAAGGGGCTGGTGGTACAGCTGCAAAGGTTCCTGGTGGTCCTTGTTGGTTCTCCTCGTCGGACAGTTCTCCGAGTAGGCTTTGTAAATTTATACATCTCGTTGCGGCGGCTTCTTGACTACCCTCTGGCAGTCAACCATTATCAAGAGTGGGTCCTGGGGCATGGCAGCTCTGCAGGCAAAGAAAAACTTTGATCTTTTGTTACGACTGGTGTAACAAATAATGCGTACGCAGAAGACTGAAATCTTCGCTACGGGACAGGTCTTCCTCTGAAGATGATGGCGACCTTCTTGGTCTGCAAGTGGATCACCTGATCGGCAAGCAGTGTGCAACGGTTGTGGCAACCTCAGTTGATGTACTGGACGCAAGGCAATGAGCGGGCTCCCTCCAGGTATACTAGGAGTAGTCAGCTATGGACAGGTTGTGGACAAGGCCTGTATCTGGGCGCAGCCTCTGGGCAATAGGCAGCTGGGCACAGCTAGCGTTGGGCAATGGCTAGTGGACTGATCCTCTGCTGACACCTCCCTATAGAAGGTTCACAGTGCCTTGATCGAACTCTGATTGACAGATGTTCGAGATCAAGATTAACGTAAGATGAAACACTGGTTTCATGATGCTGGCACAGGCAC
>QFEF01001253.1:0-10008 GCA_003316035.1 Neoboletus subvelutipes
TGCTCGTCTTTTGTGGTGTTTCGAGGGCGGAAGTGGGTAAGGCGTTGGCTAGCGTGGGCGTGTTGGAGCAGCCATACGTGGAGCTATTTGAGACGTTGAATGACGCGATGGAGTGTGAGTCGTGGACGGTTGTTTGTTTGTATTGTCTGTGCATGGAGCTGACAGAGAGTGTGACACAGGGACGGAGAATGCATATCTGCGCGCATGGTTTAGGGCTCAGAAAAAGGAAACTACGCCCGTTGGTAAGTCGCCGGTGCACGTGTTTGCCTAGTCTACCACCCGACTGAACGTCGTCCAGTGCTCCCGGGTCGTCAGAAGGTGGACGTTGACTTCCACGAGACCCTGGTCGGGTCACCCCGGCGATTACAGCTGAAAGACGCAGGAGAGCGAATCATAGCAGGCGGTAATGCGTTTCTCCTCCCCTTCTGTTTTCATCGGTGTTCACCTCCGGGCCCTCTTTCGTAGAACTCTTCACCGACGTATCCGCCGAGCCTCTCCACACGATCCTCAAAGCCTTTGGGTCCTTTGACGCCCTCGACCACGCCTCCCTCTCCGCGCTCGCGCCCTACTTTGAACACGTCACCCTTCCGGCTGGCACGGTCCTATGGGAACAAGGCGACACGCCAAACGGGCTCTACATCATCCAATCGGGCGTCCTCCGAGCATCGTACAAGTTTGCAGATCACACGCCGGTCATCGAGGAGAGCATGGTTTCGGGAACTCTCGCAGGCGAGCTGTCCGCGCTCTCGGGGCTCCCGCGGAACGCACGCGTCGTGGTCGAGCGTGATGTGGTATTGTGGAGGCTCGCGGCGGAGAGCATGAGGAAGCTCGAGGAGGAACTTCCGCATCTGGCACAGCGGTTCGTGAAATTGGTGCTCAAGGGTGCGTGTTTGACATGATAGAGGGGGTCGTTTATTTTTTTGGGGGGCTGATGACGTTCTTTTTGTGATAGCTGCCAAGGTCGATACGGATACGCTCCTTGCGGCGCTCGCCACGAGGTGAAAATGAAAATGAAAATCTGAGATGGGTCATGATATGTACATTGCATATACACACTGTTATCTACAGCATCGACATCCAAAATAGCACATTAACACAGGGTTTGCTACTCATAGTCCAATGAATGATACAACCGGTCTCCACGGGTTATATTGTGATACTGTCTGTCTGTCTGTCTGTCTCGAGGTGTCAAATCAAGTTAGCACCGAATTACCCTCTTGCTCGCTCAGCTCCGAAAAGACTTCGTGAAACCGCTTCGACCACCACCCACGCTCTTCGCGTTCTTGCTGCTCCGAATCGCTCGCCAGACCCCTCTCCGACTCTTCCATCTGCATCGACGGACTCTTTGGGAACGGCAGACCCGCCGCGAGGATCGACAATACCGGTTTCTGGGCCGCCGTGGCGGACGTGGCGGCCCGGTCGACGAGCGCGTTCGTCGTGTTGTTCTGCGAGGACGACAACGAGCGGAGGGTGTACCGACAACAATGTCTCAACGGTGCGAGCCAGTCGTCGAGCGGCACAGTAGCACGCTCGCCACCGCTCGGAGCGGGGCGTGGGAGGGAGAGCGAGATCGTGAAGACGGGCCCGGTCGCTTGGACGTAGCCCTCCTCTAGGGCACGGGGTGTTAGCGAGGCGAGGTCGAGCGTGATACATGCGTGACGATCTGATCCATTCCGTTTTCATTCCGTTATTTAAAAAAATTGTTAGTGAGTTATGCCACACACACATTACGTCGAAACGTCCTGAGAGAAATGCACACTCACCGATCTCATCGAGCACAGAAACAACCCTCGACAGTCCAAATCCTTCGAGAGGCTCCATCTCGCACGCATCGACATCGTTCCTACCCAAAGAAAGACGAGACGCCAGCAAGACGAGGTCCGTGAAGACAAACACCTCCGCGTCCACCGGCTCAGACTCGACGCGGACTATGGGTGTGCCCAGCGCAGGTTGGCCCACATGCACGTCAAAGCTCGACGGCGCCGTGCCAAATGACACAACGGTCGACGCAGTCGACTTGACAGAGTTGGATCGACCTCGCCAGACGTTGACCGCCTTGAAGAGTTTGTCAGTGCGTTGAATGGATTGACCTGGAGGAATGTCCGATCGCGAAGCGGCTTGGCTGCCCGGAAGAAGCTCGGACGATAATACTTGCTCGTCGTTGCTTACTTGTACGCACGTCAGTGATCCGCGGATGAGTAAGCGTCGTTCTCGACGAACGAGGTGCACAGAAGAAATTCCCTTGATCCCAGAGCAAGCCATTTTGACGAATTCATATGCGTCCTCACGATCCTTGACCTCACTTAGAACCCGAATCGTCAGCTTGGCGGCGTGAAAGAGCGAAAATGTCGACATATAATCAGGGTGAGACTTTGGTGTCAACTGCAGCAGCCTCTGCACCGAATAGGTCAACAACCTGGCAAAGGACATGATCGACACTTGCCCTGAACACCTCCGGATATTGGGCAAGTCGATTGACGGGTTCGATCAAATATTTCTCGAGGCTCCAACCTTGACAGCGTTCCGAACCTTCCTGCAACTTTATGAAATCTCCCATATCGTTCTTTCCTTCGTGAATGAGATTGTCTATCACCGACGCAACATATTCAAGTTTGACGAGATACGGTTGGTACGTTTCGAGTCTTGGAACAAAGTCCCGGAAGACTTCGCTGATGATTTGCAGCCTTGGATGATCCACGATTTGCCGAGAGGTCAATGTGAAGGAAAGCTGCGCGTGTACTCGCACGATGTCATCCAACCAGTCAAAGAGCTTCGTGACGTCGCTTGGAATGCCAGATACCCACATTCTTGTGTCCCTTACTCTGAGTGGTAAGATGAATAGCTGTATCATGTTTTGTAGCTGTGTGACAAAACCGTCTTCTGACTCGGTGAACTCCCAAACAAATCGTTGTCGTCGAGCCTCTACTTCGCCATACGAGTCCAAAACGTGTCTCTCCAAGGCTTGCCATTGCTGATCACGTACCGTGGATATAGCCGGAGGAGATTCTGGTACGACAATGCTTCTGCTCGATCCTCGTGTAGGAGAGTTTGGCGTGGAATAGATCGACTCCTGAGAAACACTGGATTGTGTTGGGACGGAGGAAAGTGAGAGACCGCCCGTCGACGATTGTTGGCCGCCGTACTCCCCCCCGTCAGTGCCACAAGTCCGATCCAGTTGTTGTAGTAGCGATCCCGTGGCAAGTTCATCACATTCGTCCAGCCATCTGTCGCCTTCAATCAATGACAGGTCGCTGTCCGTATGGGAGAGCTCCGAGGGATTCGCTTGGTGCTCTTCGAAATCCGGGGAAGAGTTTATTCCGAAGGCCTGTCGTTGCCGTGCTGCTGCTGCCATTGATACCGCCATGATGCGCGACAGTTCAGAAGAGTATCTCTCGGGAACGGTGTGGGTTACTGTCTCGTCGACTGAACTTGTATCCTCATCAGAAGCGAGAGCTGATGATTCTGTCTCCAAAAACTCCTCGTCGTGCGCCGTGACCATTGGATAGCCTCGTATTTGACTCTTGTTCTGTCGGGAGTACGACGAAGCTGATGACACCCTAGGTGTGTATTGCTCATCTACATGTGTTAGAAGCTCTGACAGCATGTGAGAAGCCTATGTCACGGTAGAAGTTGAATTTACTCAACCACTGTCACCTCCTGGAAGGCTAATACGACTTTGCCGAGTCGTAGCCTTTAAGCGCGTTTGTTCAAGTTTGGTCTCCCACCTTGTTGAGGTACGTCGTACGACGTGGCCAGCGTCTTCTGCCGGCGAGTACTCCGATCCAGAGTCGTCATCAAATCCCGATCGTAAAGAATCCCCGGACCCATCGGATACAAGACACAGACCCTCGGACTCTTCGGAACCACTTGGTTGCGAATCGCATCCGCTTGAATCATTCAAGTTGGCTTGCACGAGGGAGAGCAGCTCTCGCTGTCGGCGTTGTCCGTCAGCACTATCGACTCGCGCGTTTCTGGAGGGCGATCGGTCACGTCTTTTAGGTGTACCGTCACGTTGGTGTTTCTTGTTACTCGAGGAACTTGTATGGCGCAGATGCAATTCGTCGCTGGGCATCCATCTCTGATCCGGGGACAACTTGACCGAATTCTTTGACTCGTTGACTCCGGATAATCCCAATCCAAGACCGAAACGTGGCGGCCGAAGTTGGCTCTCCGCGGATGACTGTGATTCGGTTCGTAACAACGTTTTGGGCTTCATGTAGCGCGTCAAGGGAGTTTGGCTTTCTGAGCTCGAAGACGACGAAATTTCTACGTTGGTGACAAACAGCCGTCGTTTCTCGGGTTGGGTCCAATTCACACTGGCCACTTCCGAACCACAGTTTGACTTCTGGGCAACTGCTGAAATTCGGGACGTCGCTGGACTCAAGGGGATCCCGACCCGCCGTGGGATCCCGGAGGGTTGCGGATTTAGTTGCTGAGTATTCCTTCCGTGAGTACAGGGTAAGCCTTTCGGTAGGGTACCGGGGTCTGTTCGCGAGCGTGCCCTACCAGTTCGAAGGGAGCTATCGATTTTTGGCCTCGGAGAGGTTGGTATTTGACGCGCGCGTTCTATCCTGCTTTCTGAAGGCAACGGTTCCGGTGGGATCGGGACAGGACTTCGACCGGCTTTTCGGGCATGATCGGTAGGAGGACGCACATCCTCGGGTTGGCCCTGTCGGAGTTGTAGATGTTGGTCAGATATCGTATGAGATTTCAGTATTGACTTTGGGTTGGACCTCGACGATGACGATCGTGCACTCAATGGTGGCTGTTCGGGGTATGCATGAGAAGGTGAGCGGAACAATTGCTTGCCGGACATCGGCTGGATGGTGGGCGTCTGGGCAATAACGGCACTGGAACCATGGGGTTCGCTTCTGACAGAGTAAGCGGAGCTGCTTTGTGGGGTCGAAGGCGTCCGCGCGACAATTGGCGAATGGTTAGGCCCAGGGACAGGACGAAATGGCGAGCTTGGTATAACTTGAGATGGTGGTCTCGTCATGCGTTCGACCGTATCGCTGAGCGTCGGAAGAAGGTGGGATTCCATGAGGCCGAGATCGCCAAGCTGGCTTTTGCGTCGAGTTCGACTTGGATTAGGAAATGATTCGGTGACCAGATACGATGCGTTGGAGCTGAACGGGTATGCTTCCTGGCAGAATCGATCTTGTCGGCTGGGTGTCGAAGGCGTCCGGAGTTGAGGTAGTGCTCCGTTATCGTCTCGGTTGGGAGGATAGGGTACACCTGCCGCAGCCGCGAAGTGGGACGGAGGGAAGAACTGCGAGGGTGTTGTGGTCGGTGTCCGCAACGGCGCCGGAGACCGTGACTTGACTTTGGGTTTGGAGGGCCATTGCTGGGCCATGATGGCGGTCTTGCGAAAGAAGTTCAACATTTGGCATTCCAAGTATTACGACGACTAATCGAACCTCGCCTTGATCCACTCTACGACGTCGTATCCCCATTTCTCCGCCTCTTCCTCGCCTGTACTCAACGCCCAATTCACGCTCACATGGTTGTGCCCCGCCGCGATGTAAGTTTCTTTCAGCTCCCTTCCAACACTCCCAAACTTCTCCTTGATTTCCTTCTCCATGATGTCCTTGGTCTCAACCTTGAGCCAATCCGGCTCTCGCTCCGCCTGGATAAGCAACAACTTTGGAAACGCACGCACATCCTCCTCCGCAAGAGCCACCCACAACGCACGCGGCTCCCTCTCCTTCTGTTGCACTTCCCCCCCAAAATAGAACTTGACCGGCCCCGTCGTCACAAACGACTCCCCGCGCACGCTAAAATACCACGGGCTCCCGCTCAACACCAGTCCCCGTACCCGCAACCCCACCTCGGCCGCCTTCTCCGCCAAACTCGTCCGCAGCGGTGGATACATGTGCAACACGAGCGTGTGTGCTGCACCCGCAGAGTGTGCTAGTATGAACACGTACCCGGGATCTAGCTCCTTGCGCGTACTCTCAGGATCCGTCGCTGCACCCGCCACCTCTGCCGCGTGTCCCGCGGCCCAGATAAATGCATCCCGGATGTCCTCAGACGACGAAGGGAATCCCACCTCGGGTACGAGCCGATAGTCAGGGATGATCGTCAAGAAGCCGCGTGCTGCGAAAAAGGAGCCCAACGCGCGGTACCCCATATCGTAGGGTTCGGGAAATCGTCGTGAGCCGGTGTTATACCCACCGCCATAGATGAAGAAGAGCACTGGGAGCTTCCCGTTTGGAGTGGAGAGTGCGGAAGCGGCGGGAGGGTAGTAAACGTCGAGCTGGTCCGGGTTGGAATGGGGTTGGCGGGGGGTCGGTCATTGGTGTGACAGGTGGACTCACATGGTGGCGATTCCTCTGGCCGTACTTGAACTCCTTCCTCTCTATCTTATCTATCTCTGCTTTTTTCTCGTTTAGCACGGGTATCAACGCAGCTAGCGCTAGTCATCCCGTCGACGAAGAATAATCCATTCGATCGATCAGCCACGCCCTATCAGGGTCCTTGTACACTTACTGGGCATGTTGATCTTGTCAATCGCGGTATCCTTGAATCCTTGTATCACGTCCATGGTAGTAGTGAAGAAGCTACGCTGTGGGAGCAAAACCAGAGGATGGCGCGCGTGATATAAAGACGGTCATTGGAGCGCGATGCTAGATAGGATTAACCGGTGATCCGATCAATTCTTATCATTCGGTACTAGCTTCAAATAATGGCATACTACGAGCACATGGGTACAAAGATACAACCATGCATGAAATCGCACAACAATGAGAGCGAGGATAACAAGCAAAAAACGAACGAAGAAACGATGACTGAAGGGATTTTGACGTTGGAGTGTGGGTCGCTTAACCATAAAGGTACATATCATCTTTTAAATCATTTCCACCAACTTGCGCCACTGATCAGTCATATTGTAGTATCGTACCCCAGGGCAACCTCGGATACTGCTTTCCAGTGCGGTTGTTGAACGAGCTCCAGAGAGAAGAAAGCTCATTGTCGTCGGGATTACTGGTACACGACTCGGCTTCGAGCTCACCCGAACGGCATTGCGCTGGAACTTTGAAACCCTGGTATGTAGCGCAGGTCGGTTCAGCTTCAAACCCTTCCTAGATATCACACACCTTCTCACCGCCAGTCAAAACCTTGTCAGCTTCAGTGATTGCAGCTATGGCGTCAGAAAAGCTGGGAGAACAAGACTGCATCTTCATTCCGTTGATCACGAGTTGTAGCGATAATGTGTTGCCATGCTTGGGAACAAGAGGATTCGGTGATCCAGTAACTCGAGTGGATTCAAAGTCTGTAATCGATAAATGTTGTAGGGTGTAAGCGTCCCGTCAGCATTAGGAACGGAGGACTGTGCCCGGCAAACCATGAATGGCTGTTGGATAACCCAAACCATTTCAACCGACACCTCGCCGAGCACATGGAACCCAAATAATTCTGGCTCGTTGAGGGTCTCGTATGTCGATAGATTCACGAAGACGGTAGAGTGTGGGTAATGACGAACACCGTCTTTAACATTGGCAGCCCAAGCGCCTATAGCGTAGTCTGAATAAGTGAAGGTGGAACGGACTGTGGTGGCGATGAAATCTGAGAGAGGTGTTAACTGCACTGACGGATCTTGATAACAAACAGGCTCCCCGGGCTTCACCCATACCGACAGGCTCTCCCTAGCCAAGACGTCCAGAGTCCTTTGATCCACCCGGCAAACGTATGGAAAGACCATGAAAATTCGTGAATGACAATGACAGCTTCCATCACACCATCCGGGTAGTGGGAATGAGTATTCCAAAGATACAAATGGCACCAGCCACATATAACGCAAATCTAAGCGTCAAAAACAATACAACATGGACTTGTACATACCCATCCAGTCCGTCTGGGGGGCTCGCAAACGCTGCGTTATTGAATCCAATTCCTCCCGGGCATTCGCAATGAGAGTACCGCCTTCTTCACCTCTCCCAAAGTTATACTGCCGAAAGTTGCCAGCGGCTTCGCTAAAGCCATGTCTGTAACACGTCAATTGTAGCGAGCGCGACACGAGACGAGTTTACTTACCGGTAGAAGACTCGATCATGCAGTATAGAGCACTGGGTCACACTTGTATTGATAAGTGTTTTTGCCTGTTCCAGCAATTTAGCAGAATGCGCTTGTTTAAGCCGGGAATAAGAGTGTGAAAACGCCTCATCTGTGTGTGCTGAACATTGGCATCAGCTTGCGGCTACAAGGAAATAGAAGATCGACACCTAACGGATAGTGGCGCAGCACAACAGTACCTGCAATCCCACGGTGTCTGTTCGTTAGGATCCACCACCTCCCAAACAATCAGTCGACATTCACTTATCTTTCAGCTTTCTTAGCAACTCTCGCAATGAAGGCCGCCATCAAGAAACAATTTGGGCGCTTCCGATCCCGCATCGCCAGTAGAGACTCGTCTCCGGCACCTGCCCAGCATTCCGACGTACCCAGCATGCAACCAAGCGTACGTATTCCTACGTAATACATTTGATTTCGAAATCCCGACTCAAGCCAATGACATCGATGCTCTCTGTCCAGCAGACAATTTTAGTTACGCCCAGGTCACAGGTCACAGGCCCCATCTCTCTCGGTCCACGCCCCGACAACTCGAGTACTGCCAACACGCAGACGAAAGCTTCGGATGTTGCCCACTTCATGCAGCACGTTGACCCGGACGTTATGGAGAAATTTGGACGGTTCAGAATTCTCATCATCGGCAGGGCGAATGCCGGCAAGACAACCATCCTTCAGAAAATCTGCAACTCGACGGAAGATCCAGAGATTTATAATGATCAAGGGAAAAAGGTATGGTTGAACAAGCTGGGATGTGCTGGATGCTAATGCTGTCGACATGTAATCAGGTTCATTCTGTGATCGAGGGGTCCAGGGAGGTGAATGTCATAGCTACTGTGGATGTCGTTGAAGTGCCTTTGCAAGCCATCTCGGCTTTCACAGCGTGGACTCCATGACATCAATGACGAGATGGTTTTCAAAAGTAATAAGAGATTTGTTTTCCATGACTCTGCTGGTTTTGAGGCAGGCCGTGAGGATGAGTTTGAGAAGATGAAGAACTTCATCACGGAGCGTGCAAATACAACTTTGCTCAGAAAGCGGATTCATGTCATATGGTGAGTGGACACATTGTACTAGATTCTGACAGCTTGAATATAAGCAGGTACTGTATTCCAATGGATCAACATCATCGTGCTATCACTGTTGCAGAGGAAAGGTTCTTCTGTGAATGTGACACTAGAGGAGGTGACGAATTCTTGTTAATAATGCTTTCTGAGCTCATTGGTTTGGGTGTTAGTGTCAGTTGTGGTGCTATTTACCAAATGGGATGCACTTGTGACACAGGCATTCCAGCCTGAAGACCTACTACTGCCTCTGGAAGATCAACTGGTGAGGTGGAGGAAGTATGCTGAAGAGATATTTGCTCAGAGAAATATATGGGGGGATCTGTGCAAGATGGAGTTTCCTCCACAGGCATCTGTGAAACTGGAAAGTTTGTACATACCTACTCTCATCTCCATTCTATCTTATTGGTTATATCATCAGACATGGATACATCTGACACAGGATGTAACATATTATTGGAACAAACTGCAGCTGCATTAAATGATTCATCATTGCAGATGTTGTTGATTTCAGCACAGGAAAAGAATATCCTGCTATGCATTGAGTATGCAGTCAGATAGTATGTGAAACAGTCTTTGGATGTAAAGGATATATATTGATGGCATAAAGTGCCTTGATGCCTTATGCTCAGCTCAGCCCCACTGTGGGGAAAAATCTTGATCTAGATGAGGCACTGGCAAGTTGGTTTCCACACACGCAGGTAAGATTACAAGTCATTCAAAAAATATTGAGATACAAAATAATGATATACTTGAATAATGGTTAGGTAGATATTTTGACATAACATTGAAAAAGAGCTCACTGATTAATTATTTTATTTTGGCCATGAAGAGAGTATGTGACATATTATGCATTGAAGTCATGATAAACTCACAT
>QFEF01001256.1:0-17468 GCA_003316035.1 Neoboletus subvelutipes
ATTGTGTATGATAAATAAGGAAAGACGCGAGTCACATCACATGAGATATAAAAGGAAAGACACATCACATATCAAAAGAAGAAAGATGCGTCTTGCAATAATATGAAATGTGATACTGCGGGCGCAGCTCAACTAATCTGGGCAAAATGAAAAGAAGGAAATGAACTGAGGCTGGTGAGCCATGATGAAAGGAATATGAGTCATATATGAGAGAATATGACTTAGGAGATGAATGGGTCTGCAGTTAGAAGTAGAATGGGTCCGAGAGAAGCCTAGTCCTTGAAGAGTGTGAAATGGAAGTACTCCTCCCATACCTCCTGTGGGATGTCCAGGTCTGGTAGGATGTCTTCCCAGAGGGACTCGGGTATCAGAGCAGATACTGACAAGTTGGGTGAACTCATGGGAGAGAGAAAAACAGTACCTCCTAGGACACTTGTAACACAGGCATCAAGCCATAACACTTGCTGTGCAACAGTTGTGGTACCCCTAGGCAGTGGTCTCAGTACAGATAGGAGCAGGCTCCTCCCAGGCACAGAAGGGAGAGTCAGCTATGGGGGGGTCGTGGACAAGGCCCTGGCATAGGAGTGACAACTTGTGGATGAGAGTTGAGACAATGAGCTGTGGACAATAGCTCAGACAGGCAGATCCTCTGATCTGGCAATAAAGTGAAGTCCTTCCTCTAAAGAATCTCAGTTCCCAAGCTGACCTTTTAATTGACAGAAGTCGAAGCTCAGTGTTTCAGTGAGGAGCTTGAACTCTATGTAAGATTGCATAGATCAAGGTGTTACAATTGTAACAGATACCTCTCTTTTTCTTTCACCTATCACATGTTACGACCAGTGTAACAAATAACGCATACACAGAAGACTGAAGTCTTTGCTACAGGACAAGTCTACCTCTGTAGATGACGGTGACCTTCTTGGTCTGCAAGCGGATCACCTGATTGGCGAGCTGTGTACAACAATTATAGTGACCTCAGCTGGTATGCTGGTCACAAGGCGATGAGCAGGCTTCCTCCAGGTACACAAGGAGTAGTTGGCTATGGAAAGGTCATGGGCAAGGCCTGTATCTGGATGTGGCCTCTGGATAATAGGCAGCAGCAATGGCGAGCATTGGGCAATGGCTCATGAGCTGATCCTTTGATCAGGGACAAAGTGAAGACACCCTCTGGGGAAGGTTCTCAGTGCCTAGATCGAACTCTGATTGACAGACGTTTGAGATCTAGTTTGAAACAGGCGATTGACAACGCTGGCACAGGTTCTGACAGTGAAGGCTTCGAATTCCATGTAAGATTGCATAGATCAAAGTTAGAGTTACATGGGCAGTGATTCTAGCTATTTATACTAAGCCCCTTTAGGGCTGGCTAAAGATAGAATCTCCACTCTAAAGTATAAGAGGATAAATAAAGACACGTTGCGTCACGTAAGAGAAAAGGGAAATGAAGATGTGTTGTGTTATGTATAGTATAAAAGGAAAGATGTGTTGCATCATGTACCATGAGAGTAAAGAGACGTGTCACATCAAAGAGGAAATATGAAATAGTAATGCTGCAGGCACAGCTCAACTAATCTGTTGAAATGAAATGGAAAATGAATAGTGGCTGATATGAGTCATGTGTTAAAGGATATGAGTCAAATACGAGAGAATTTGACTTGGAAGGATTTGAGGGTCTGCAAATAGAAAGGAAGAAATGGATCCAGGCCCAAGAGGTGACTAGGCCTCAAAGAGAGAGGAATGGAAGAAGTTGTTCCATATATCTGATGGGATGTCTAAGTCCAGGAGGATATCATTCCAGAGTGAATCAGGTATCAGGGCAGATACTGACAGGTCAGGCAAGCCCATAGGAGAAAGAAAAATGGTCCCCCCTAGGACACTTGTAAGATCACGTCCCCTCACCTAGATGCCCTTGACCATCCTGCTCGTGACATCTGGGCAGACATACTCCCAGACATCAATATCCCGCAATCCCTATGGGACAAGGTCTTCAACTTGTTGTTACTCCAGGAGTGACCATTAGGATGCTTGCCCCACACCCATGTCTCACGTCTTTGTTTCATTCCAGCCCCTTTTCATTTCGGACCATATATCTCCCAAGTCAAATTCTCTTGCATTTGACTCATATCCATTTTATCATTTTGCATATTTGCTCTCATTTCATTTCGGACTTAGTTCATTTTGGGCCCAATTCATTTCAGCCTCTTTGCCTCAGCCTCAATCTTACTGTGGCCACAGCCCATTTGATCTCATAACCTTTATGCCAGTGCCAGTAATGGTACCTTTACTTTACTTACTTCTTCCAATTGGATCACATGAAGTACTCGGTATATCTATTTATATCCCCGGCCCTAAAGTGCGTAGTGTTACAAGTGTCCTAGGGGGGGATATTTTTCTCTCTCCTATGAGCTCACCTGATCTCTCCATATCTGCCCCTGTACCAGATTCACTATGGGAAGACATCCTGCCCGACCTAGACATACCCTGGGAGGTATGGGATGAGTTCTTCACCACCGCACTCTTCAAGGACTAGTTCCTCTTGGACCACTTCCTATTTCATACTGCAGACCTATTAATCTCCTAAGTCATATTCTCTCATATATGACTCTTCAGAATAGTGGAGGTAGTCTCCCTGGTAGCTTTCCACGTCACTCTTCCTAAACAATGGAAGATTCACAACGTATTCCATGCCTCCCTATTGTCGACATATCAGGAAACCCCTGAACACGGCCCCAATTTCAGGAACCCTCCTCCGGAGCTAATAGATGGAGAAGAGGAATACAAAATGGAATGAATAACCAACCATCGCAGAAGTAGTAATTGGAGACAATACCTGGTCCATTGGAAAGGGTATTCGGACACTGAAGACTTGGGAACCAGAAAGAAATTTTGACAATGCTTGGGAACTGCTGGAGGAATATAAAAAGTGAAGATCACTGTGATTGCTCTTTCCCCAGAACCCCCATGTCCTACAATTTCGCTAACAGAACCGCTCCCCTCTGCACCCACCTTAACCGTCTTCCCTCCATCGCCCATCACACCCTCTATGTTGCTGCTCTCGAAAACAAAGATGCTACTAACATCTTCGAGAGAACCCCCCTCTTCACCGCCAACACTACCCTTGTCCTCCTTGTCCAACAATACTGAGTGTACACCGTCCTTCAGTCCCTTTTCACCAGGGCCACCTGGTGTTCAGCAGGTCCCCATGTCTTTGTCAACAACCCCTGTCTCACAGCTCAGAATGACGTTGCGGTCAACGCCTTCCAACAGACCCTTACCAAGGCCAGAAATCTCATGTTGGACCTCCTTGAAGAGGAGGGCTTTGACAGCATCCTCACTCTCCTCCCCAATGCCATCCTCTCTAATGCCCTCTACCCCATTCTCCTTCTCCTATCCGCTGATGAATGGGCAGAATACTTTTCCCCAAACCTCCATCCCACCAATTTCTCCAGATGAAATGGCCGCCTTGGATGGGCAGCCATCGCTGCTGCCGAGGAACTCAAGTCTGATGGATCTAGCTCCAACTCCTCAGGAGAACGAGCTGATGGAGATACCATCATCGCAACCTCCCCTGTATCTCCAGAACCCTCCCCCCAGTTCCCGCAGCTCAGGAGACAGCGGAATTTCCTTTTCTCTGCAGGATTACCCCATCTCCCCCGCCTTAGTATACCCACTGAACCTACTCCTGGACACCTCCTCCCTGGCATACCAGAGGAACCTGCAAATGAGTCTTCTTGCAAGCCCCTTACCCCAGATCGTTCCCCTACCACCATGGATGATCCTCCCTGTCCCATATTTCGCCCTGGTAATGCCATGCTGGGAGTGTTTCCCCCAAATGTACAGTTTGGAGAGATCACATGTTTCCAATGTCATGAACCAGGACACATTCACCCAAACTGTCCCCATTACCTCTGTCCCTTCTGCCATGTTGCCACCCCCAGTCATTCCCAGTATCGTTGCCCTTCTGCCCATTGCAGAAAATATAACACCCTTGGATACAGAGCTTGGAACTGTACCAAGGACAACATCAATCCCTCTACCTGGGATCTCACCAACCACGACGTCAACAAGGGGGATAGAGATAATTGATCCAGTGGCTCAAAGCTACAAAGGGGGTAATGTTACAAGTGTCCTAGGGGGGATATTTTTCTCTCTCCTATGAGCTCACCTGATCTCTCCATATCCACCCCCATACTGGATTCACTATGGGAAGACATCCTGCCCGACCTAGACATACCCTGGGAGGTATGGGACGAGTTCTTCACCACCACACTCTTCAAGGACTAGTTCCTCTCGGACCACTTCCTATTTCATACTGTGGACCTATTAATCTCCTAAGTCATATTCTCTCATATATGACTTGTATTCCTTCCATCATGACTCACTCCGGCCTCAGTTCATTTCATCTCTCCAGATTAGTCGAGCTGTGCCCACAGTATCACATTTCATATTATTCTCAAGACGCGTCTTCTTCTTTTGGTACACGATGCATCTTTCCTTTTATATCTCACGTGATGCATCTCGCATCTTTCCTTTTATATCTCACGCAACGCATCTCGCATCTTTCCTTTTATATCTCACATGATGCGTCTCACGTCTTTCCTTATTTATCATACATGATGCAACACCTCTTTTCCATTAACCTTTTATATCACACATGATGCGATGTGTCATTACCTTTTATACTTTAGAGCAGAGATTCTATCGTTAGCCAGCCCTAAAGGGGCTTAGTATAAATAGCTAGAATCACCGCCCATGTAACTCTAACTTTGATCTACACAATCTTACATAGAATTCAAAGCCTTCGCTGTCAGTGCCTGTGCCAGCGTCGAAGAAACCGGTGTTTCATCCCATCTAAATCTTGATCTTGATCTTCTGTCAATCAGAAGCTCAGTCAAGTAACTGAGAACCTTCAGAGGAGGGTGTCTCCACTTTCATTGCTGATCAGAGGATCTGCTCGTGACCCATTGCCCAACAGTCACTGTTGTCACCACCTATTGCCCAGAGGCCGCACCCAGATACTGGCCTTGCCCACAACCAGTCCATAGCCAACTACTCCTTGTGTGCCTGGAGGGAGCCCGCTCATTGCCTTGTGAATAGCATACCAGCTGAGGTTGCCACAACCATTGCACACCGCTTGCTGATCAGGTGATCCGCTTGCAGACCACGAAGGTCACCTGTGTCTACAGAGGTAGACTTGTCCCATTGCAAAGACTTCAGTCTTCTGCATATGCATTATTTGTTACACCAGTCGTAACACCTAGTATAAATAGTTAGATCTCCACTTTGTGTATCTTTAACCTTGATCTATGCAATCTATGTAGAGTTCAAGTTCCCTGCTGAAACACCAAGTGTCAACCTTCTGTCAATCAGAAGCTTTGCTTGGGAACTAAGATCCTTCAGAGGAAGGAGTCTCCACTTTCATCACTGCATACTTCAAAGGAAGTAGCCCCTATCCAAGCTATCATCCACAGCTCATCACCATCCCCCTTGTCCATGAGGGACCACATACCATGCTGAAGCCTTGTCCATGACTCCCCCATAGCTGACTCTCCTTTCTGTGCCTAGGAGAAGCCTGCTCATACTTGTACTGGGACAACCGTCCAGGGGTACCACAACCATTGCATAGCACAGGTCGACCAGAGGGTCCACACACTTGTCTACAAAGGGAGACAATGGTAGCCAAGGAACTTAGTTCTCAGCATACACGTCCCATTGTTACACTGGTCATAACACAGGTTAGAGTTACATGAAGTGGGGATCAAACTATTTATACTAGGCACTTTAGGGCTGGAGTTATAAATAGAAAGACCGACTACTTCATATGATTCAATTGGGAGAAGTAAGTAGAGAATTGGCACCATTAATGGTGCTGGCATAAAGGATGCAAAATGAAATGAACTGTGGTTGCTGTTACAACCAGTGTAACAAATAACGTGTACACAGAAGACTGAAGTCTTTGCTATGGATTGTCTACCTCTGTAAATGATGGGGACCTTCTTGGTTAACAGGCAGATCCTCTGATTGGCATGTGGTGTGCAATGGTTGTGGTGACCTCAGTTGGTATACTGGATGCAAGGCAATGAGCAGGCTTCCTCCAGGCACACAAGGAGTAGTCAGCTATGAAGAGGTCGTGGGCAAGGCCTCTATCAAGGTGCAGCCTTTGTGCAATAGGCGGCAGCAGCAGCAAGCATTGGGCACTAGCTTGCAAGCTGATCCTCTGATCAGAGATGAAGTGGAGATACCTTCCTGAAAGGTTCTCAGTGCCTTGATTGAACTCTGATTGACAGGAGTTCAAGATCAAGATAGGTGGCAGCGATTGATGATGCTGAAACAGGCAGTGACAGCGAAGGCTTCGAATTCTACATAAGATTGTGTAGATCAAAGTTAAAGTTACATGGGCGGTGATCTAGGTTATTTATACTAAGCTCCTTTAGGGCCGGTCAGAAATAGAATCGCTGCTCTAAAGTATAATGGGATAAATGAAGACACATCGCATTGTGTAAGAAAAAGAAGATGCATCATGTCGCATACTGTAAAAGGAAATGAGATGCATTGTGTCAAAGATAAATATGAAATATGAATGCTGTGGGCGCAGCCAGATGGATTTGGATGAAATGAAATAGCAAAATGAACTGAGGCCGAAATGAGTCAGGGAGGAATGGATACAAGTCAAATGTGAGAGAATTTGACTTTGGAGAATTAAAGGTCTGCAGCAAGATGAGACCCAAATGGAACTAATCAGGGAAGTGTCAATCATCAAAGAGAACATGTTGGAAAACCTTGTCCCAGAGCTCCTGTGGCATATCCAGGCCAGGGAGGATGTCATCCCAGAGTGAGTCTGGTACAGGGATGGATACTGATAGGTCAGGAGAACTCATGGGGGAGAGAAAAATAGGGCCCCCGGTTATACTTGTAACAGTCGCAGTAAGACTAAGGCTGAGATGAAAAGAGCTGAAATAAACTAGGACTGAATATGAAATATGATAAGAAGGACATGAGTCAAATATGAAAGAATTTGACTTAGGAGTGAAAGGATCTGAATGAGCCTGAAATGAAAAGGGGGTGAAAGGAAAGGTTTCACACATGGGGTGTGAGAGGATATGTGAGAGCACTACTCTTGAAAGAGTGAGGAATCAAACACCTTGTTCCACAGGGATTGAGGGACTTCAATATCTGGGAGGATGTCTTCCCAGATGTCCTGGGCAAGATGATCAATGGTGTAGAGGTTGGGAGACACTATGGGCAAAAGAAAAATAGGGGTGTCCACCATACTTGTAACACTATGCTCCAGGTAATCACCACAACACTTAGACTAGGAGAAGAAAGAAGAAAACTACTACTGAGTGGAGCTCAAGAGAGAAGGTAAACTCCCAGAGGACTAAACTGAGATATTGAAACAACCCTACTACTATTTGTTATGACCAGTGTAACAAATAATGCATACCCAGAAGACTGAAGTCTTTGCTATGGGACAGGTCTTCCTCTGAAGACGATGGTGACCTTCTTGGTCTGCAAGCAGATCACCTGATCAGCGAGCGATATGCAATGGTTGTGGTGACCTCAGTTGGTGTACTGGATGCAAGGCAATGAGTGGGCTCCCTCCAGGCATACAAGGAGTAGTCGGCTATGGACAGGTCATGGACAAGGCCTGTATCTGGGTGCGGCCTCTGGGCAATAGGTGGTGGCAACAGTGAGCAATGGACAATGACTTGCAAGCTGATCCTCTGATCAGGGACAAAGTGGAGACACCTCCCTATAGAAGGTTCTCAGTGCCTTGATCAAACTCTGATTGACAGATGTTCGAGATCAAGATAGACTTTGAGATGAAACACTGGTTTCAACGATTGGCAACACTGGCACAGGCGCTGACAGCAAAGGCTTCAAATTCTATGAAAGATTGCATAGATCAAAGTTAAAGTTACATGGGCAGTGATTCTAGCTATTTATACTAAACCCCTTTAGGGCTGGCTAAAGATAGAATCTCCACTCTAAAGTATAAAAGGAAATGACGTGTTGCATCATGTATGATATGAAAGGTTAAATGAAGACGCGTCACATCACATGAGATAAAAAAGGAAAGACCTGAGTCACGTCATGTAAGATATAAAAGGAAAGATGCATTATGTACCAAAAGAAGAAAGACATGTCTTGTTAAATATGAAATGTGATACTGCAGGCGCAGCTCGACTAATTTGGATAAGATGAAATGAAGTGAGGCTGAGGTGAGTCATGATGGAGAGGAACACAAGTCATATATGAGAGAATATGACTTAGGAGTTTAGAAGGTCCACAGTTAGAAATGAAATGGTTTTGAGAGGAGCCTGGTCCTCAAAGAGTGCAGAATGGAAGTACTCCTCCCATACCTCTTGTGGGATGTCCAGATCTGGTAGGATGTCTTCCCAGAGAGACTCAGGTATCAGAGCCAATACTGACAAGTCTGGTGAACTCATGGGAGAGAGAAAAACGGTACCTCCTAGGACACTTGTAACACTATCTAAGTCAATCTTGGGGATGCCAAGCTAGCTATGACTTGTAAGTTGGAAAATAGGTAAGTGAAGATGACAAGGCCTCAAGAGCTCAAGGTAAAAGTGATCTTTGAAGTATGATAACTTCCTGAGTGGAACTCCTGTAGAAGGGAAAAACTCCAAGGAGAACTAGACTGGGGATGTCAGTGCTAGAACCCTTGATTTATATACCATCTCTATCTATTTACATCTGTTGTGCTATGATCTACAATAGGCTATGTATTACAAGTGTCCTAGGGGGGACCATTTTTCTTTCTCCCATGAGCTCACCAGACCTATTGGTATCCGCTCCGATACCCAATTCCCTCTGGGACAACATTCTCCCAGACCTGGACATCCCACAGGAGATATGGGAAGACATCTTCCATTCGACTCTCTTCAAGGACTAGCTGCTTCCTGTCTCTGTTTCTCTTTCACTTCCTTTACTGTGGACCTTGAAAATCCTCCTAGGTCAAATTCTCTCATATTTGACTTGTGTCCAATTCTTCACTTATTCATTTCGGCTTCAGTTCATTTCTTTATTTCATCTCACCAGATTAGTCGAGCTGCGCCCACAGCATCATCATTTCATATTCTTCTTTGATGCGACATGTTGAAACGACCCAACAACAACTACTATAGTCTTGGGGATGCTGAGCTAAGATTCAACTGTAGAATAACAGGAGTGTGAGCAAGGATTGACAAGGTCCAAGACTCAAGGATAAATCTAAGGGTTTGAAGTACTGAGACTTCCTGAGTGGATCTCTTGTTGAAGGGAAAAACTCGAAGAGAACTAGACTGGAGATCCAGTGCTAGCTTCCTGGTCTTATATATCATCTCTATGTATGTACATGTGTACTACGGATCTACTGATGTAGAGACAGTGATTAAATACATGAGGGAAACATGCATCAAGCATGAGAATAAAGTGTGTATCAAACATGCTGAAGGAGTGTGTTAGAAGCACTGCTTCTGAAATGGAAGGGAAGTATCAACATGTGTCAAACATGAGGAACGGAGATGAATAACATGCATCAAGCATGTGTGTGACAAATAAGAATATGTGCACAGCATGGAGATGAAGAGAGAACAACATGAGGACAGGAGTGTGTCTAACACGAGTACAACATGTGTTGTAGATGTCTTGCATCATGGCATATAAGATTGATGATCAAGATGTCATCACATCTAGGGTTTAGAGTTGGGTGATACTAGTCACGAGACTAAAGGGGTGTTATGTGATATCGAATCACGTGATGAGTGGCACTCATGGCCAAGCCAGCTGAAGGGAACTATCTTCAGTATAGAGATTAGAATCGATCTAATCATATCTGATAAGATAAGATAAGATAACTTGATCAAAGCTATCATGTGCACGGATTGAGCTGTAACACACATCTCCTTCCTATTACAGTATGTGATGTGACGTGTCTTACCTCTTTTACTTTACACGATGTGTCTTCATTTATCCTCTTATACTTTAGAGCGGAGATTCTATCTTTAGCCGGCCCTAAAGGGGTTTAGTATAAATAGCTAGAATCACCGCCCATGTAACTCTAACTTTGATCTATGCAATCTTACGTAGAATTTGAAGCCTTTGCTGTCTCTGCTGTGTTTCAGTGTCATCAATTGCCATCATCAATCTAGGTCTCAAACTCCTGTCAATCAGAGTTTGATCTAGGCACTGAGAACCTTTCCAGGAAGGTGTCTCCACTTTGTTCCTGATCAGAGGATCAGCTCGCGAGCCATTGTCCAATGCTCACCATTACTGCCGCCTATTGCCCAGAGGCCGCACCCAGATACAGGCCTTGCCCACAACCTGTCCATAGCTGACTACTCCTTGTATGCCTGGAGGGAGCCCACTCATTGCCTTGTGTCCAGTATACCAACTGTGTTATGACCGGTGTAACAAATAACGCGTACACAGAAGACTGAGATCTTCGCTACAGGACAAGTCTTCCTCTGAAGACACAGGCGACCTTCATGGTCTGCAAGCGGATCACCTGATCGGCAAGCGGTGTGCAACAGTTGTGGCGACCTCAGCTGATATGCTGTTCGCAAGACAAAGAGCGGGCTCCCTCCAGGAACACAAGGAGTAGTTGGCTATGGACAGGTTGTGGACAAGGCCTGTATCTGGGTGCAGCCTCTGGGCAATAGGTGGCTATAATGGTGACCGTTGGGCAATGGGTCACGGGTGGATCCTCTGATCGGCGACGAAAGTGGAGACACCCTCCTCTGAAGGTTCTCAGTTACTTGACTGAGCTTTTGATTGACAGAAGATCAAGATCAAGATTTAGTTGAGATGAAACACCAGTTTCAACAACTGTTACAAGTGTCCTAGGGGGGGATATTTTTCTCTCTCCTATGAGCTCACCCGACCTCTCTGTCTCCGCCCCTGTACCAGATTCTCTTTGGCAAGACATTCTTCCCGACCTAGACATACCTTCAGAGGTATGGGACAAGTTCTTCAACACCATGCTCTTTGAAGGCTAGCTTCTCTCAGACCTCCTTTCTTGTTATTATGGACCATAAACCTCCTAAGTCATATTCTCTCGCATACGACTCATATTCTCTCGCATACGACTCATATTCTCTCGCATACGACTCATATTCTCTCGCATACGACTCATATTCTCTCGCATACGACTATATTCTCTCGCATACGACTCATATTCTCTCGCATACGACTCATATTCTCTCGCATACGACTCATATTCTCTCGCATACGACTCATATTCCTTTCATCACGACTCATCTCGGCCTCAGTTCATTTCGTTTATCTAGATTAGTCAAGCTGCACCCGCAGTATCACATTTCACATCCTTCCAAGACGCGTCCTTCTTCTTTCGGTACACGATGCATCTTTCCTTTTATATCTCATGTGACGCATCTTGCGTCTTTCCTTATTTATCTTGCACAATGCGACGTGTCTTTCCATTAACCTTTTATATCTTATGCGATGTGACGTGTCATTACCTTTTATACTTTAGAGTGGAGATTCTATCGTTAGCCGGCCCTAAAGGGGCTTAGTATAAATAGCTAGAATCACCGCCCATGTAACTTTAACTTTGATCTATGCAATCTTACATAGAATTTGAAGTCTTCACTGTCAGCGCCTGTGCCAGTGTCGTGAAACCAGTGTTTCATCTAAACGTCAATCTTGATCTCGAACATCTGTCAATCAGAGTTCGATCAAGGCACTGTGAACCTTCTATAGGGAGGTGTCACCACTTTCGTCCCTGATCAGAGGATCAGCCCGCTAGCCTTCACCCAATGCTAGCCGAGACCAGCCGCCTATTGCCCAGAGGCTGCACCCAGATACAGGCCTTGTCCACAACCTGTCCATAGCCAACTACTCCTTGTGTGCCTGGAGGGAGCCCGCTTTTTGTCTTGCGAACAGCATATCAGCTGAGGTCACCACAACCATTGCACACCGCTTGCTGATCAGGTGATCCGCTTGCAGACCACGAAGGTCGCCTGTGTCTTCAGAGGAGGACTTATTCCATAGCGAAGATCTCAGTCTTCTGCATATGCATCATTTGTTACCAGTCGTAACAACGATGCTGGCACAGGTGCTGACAGCAAAGACTTTGAATTCTACGTAAGATTGCATAGATCAAAGTTAGAGTTACATGGGCAGTGATTCTAGCTATTTATACTAAGCCCCTTTAGGGCTGGCTGACAATAGAATCTCCGCTCTAACATATAAAAGGTAAAGACATGTCACGTCGCGTGTGATATAAAAGGCTAATGAAGAAGACGTCTCACGTTGCGTAAGATAAATAAGGAAAGACATGAGACACATTGCATGAGATATAAAAGGAAAGACGCGTTGCATACCAAAAGGAGAAAGACACGTCTTGAGAAAATATGAAATGCGATACTGTGGGCGCAGCTTGACTAATCTAGTAAGATGAAATGAACTGAGGCCGTGGTGAGTCATGATGAAAGGAACACAAGTCATATGTGAGAGAATATGACTTAGGAGATTAATAGGTCCACAGTATGACATGAAAGAGGTCCAAGAGAAGCTAGTCTTCGAAGAGCGCAATGTTGAAGAACTCATCCCATACCTCCGAAGGTATGTCTAGGTTGGGGAGAATGTCCTCCCAGAGAGAATCCAGCAAAGGGGCAGATATGGCGAGGTCGGGTAAGCTCATAGGAGAGAGAAAAATATCCCCCCCTAGGACACTTGTAACAAATTGAGGTTGCCACAACCGTTGCACACCACTTGCCAATCAGGTGATCCACTTGCTGACCAAGAAGGTCCCCACCATCTACAGAGGTAGACCCTGTCCTGTAGCAAAGACTTCAGTCTTCTGCATATGCATTATTTGTTACACCAGTCATAACACTATGTAAGGATAGATATCAATGTGCAACATGTACTATATGAGGTGCAGAGATGAGAAACACAAGTAAAACATGTGTCAAACATGTGTTTGGCATGAGTTAGAAGCACAGCTTTTAAAATGGAAGAGAGATGCAATATGTGCTAGACATGAGGCATAGAAATGAAAGACATGCATCTAGCATGCATGTGCATAGAAGAAGATGTTGTGCACAGCATGGAGATGGAAGATATAAGGTGAACATGAGGAGATTTAATCTCCTAGGCATGGGGCATAACTTGGTTTGATGTCTTGCATTGTGTTAAATACTGAAGGATCAATAATCATGATGTCATTGCAACCTTGGGGTTAGGTCATGTGATATCAAATCACATGATGGAAATGGTGCAGTGGCCAAGCCAGCTGAAGGAAACTATCTTCAGAATAGGATTAGATCTTGATCTAATCAGATAAGATAAGATAAGATAACTTTAGTCAAAGTTATCATGTGTAGGCATCAAGCCATAACAGACATTCCCAGTCATGTCTCTGGGTTTATATATTCATACTATGATTGTACATGTTTGTATTGGATCTACCAATGTAGACAGTGATTAAATACATGTATAGGGCATGAGGCATAACATGTGTTTGAAATGAGGAACAGAAATAAAAGGCATGATACAACAGCATGCTATGGCAGAATGGAAAAAAAACATAAAGTGGAAATGGAATAGAAGGAGTGGAGATGACTGTGAGAGTCATATAACAGCATAAGGATAAATTAAGGTATAAAAAGAGTTTTCTGGACTTGAAGTCTAGACTTGTGAGTAAGAAGTAGCATCTCTAAGTGCAAGTGAACCAGCTGAAGAGAATTGGCTTCAGACTAGTGTCATGTGATCAATTACATGACTTGATAAGATAAGATGAAAATAAAATGAAATGCCTAAGTCTCTGTAGTGATCTCTTGCAGGTTTTAAACCATAATAGTTGTTCAAAGCAAGGAGGGATGCTAAGAGTGTTATGATTTATCTTTTCTTTCTTCATCACCCTCTTCACTATGTTTACCTTTCACTCATCAGACCTTGTACCTTGCTGTTCAAGCCCCGCTCGGTACTTACCATTTCATCTCTGTTCTATTCTGATAAAATCTTCTTTGATGTTGTCATTCAACTGATTTATCTTTTCTATGATGATCTATTAACTTCCACGATTACCAAGCATCCACTTGGCTTGGCTATATAAACCGTAGATACCCAGCGATGTACCTTAGCTTGACCTCCTTGGATTTCCTCTGGAACTTCCTTGAATCTTATACCTTTCATTGCTTCCTCAGTCATTGCTCTCTAAGTCTTGGTCCTACTTTCGAGTGGACCCTTGTCCTTGAAACCTTTGAACCCTTGACCCACAACCATTTGAGTTGTGTCCACCTTGACGAGGCTAGCATTCAACTAAGCTTCATAGAAAGAACCTTTGACCCCTTGATTGACCAAGGCTGCACTCATCCTTACCCAGGCCAAGCATAACAAAAGGTCAAGCTGTCTCACCTAAGACTACTACTATTGTAAGCCTTCACCATTTCCTACTGACCAATCTTGAACCCTCATTTGTGGCGCTCCCACAATGAGACCCCCTCTGAACCCTCTCACTCAGAAAGAGAAGAGGAACCCTCTGATGATGATGACAATCTTGGAATACCCTCCTTAGAAGAACAGAATCAGACCCTTGAACTTGCTCACCAACTCTCTTCCAGGCTCAACCTCCCTCACAAACCAACACCACCTTTACTGACCCCCACCTCCTCTCAACCAATCTTTCCCCTCCCTTCTCCTTCTCGACCTCCTGCACCTCCACCCTTTGTACCCTTTGTCTCTATCTTCCCCTCAATGTCCACCTCCCGCAAACCTGTTGAACTCTGTATCAGATCCCCTGAACCTTTCAACGGCTCTCTCACAAAAGTCACCTGATGGCTTGATGCCGTCCACATGTACCTCCTCATAAATGAAGAGGTCTACAACTCTGAGGTGAAGCAAGTCACCTTTGCCCTCTCATACATGACCAAGGAGCCAGCTGTTGTCTGGGCCTCCACCTTTCAACAAAGCACCTTCTCTGGAATGGTCACTTCCCTAGGAACCTTCACTGACTTTATTGTGAAATTTGAAGAGTCCTTCCAGCAGAAGAATGAAACCTCTGACTCTATCGCCTGGCTTTCCACCCACCAACTCTCCAAGGAATCAAACAAGTCCCTCTCCCCTTCCCTTACACTCTACATCTCCGAATTCCGAAACCACATCACCAAAGCCAAAATTACTGACCAGAATGTCCTCATTGACTACTTCTCAGCCAGCATTCCCAAACCCCTCATGAAACGTATCATGACCATGGTGTTACAAGTATAACAGATGCCCCCATTTTTCTTTCTCCTCTCAGCTCCCCAGACCTCTCCATCGCTGCACCCCTCCCAGATGACCTTTGGGATGATATCCTCCCTGACCTCAATATTCCACAAGCCCTATGGGATGAGGTATTCCATCCCTCACTATTCCACGACTAGTCAGTTCTCTAATTCCTTATTCAACCTCCTCTTGTCCCAACCTCCTTTCTATTTCGGTTTCTGTCATTTTGGACTATAAACTTCTAAGTCAAATTCTCTTGCATTTGACTCATGTCCATTTAACCATTTTCATCTCCAGTACCTATTTATCTCGTATGCTTTCATTTCAGTCTCTTTTCATTTTGTATGTTTTCCATTCCAGTACCTTTATAACTGCGGTCGCAGTTCTTTTCATTTCAGTATCAATATGACTGTGCCCACAGTCTATTCAATCTCATATCCTTTTCATTATGGTACCTTTTCTATTTCAAGTGGCGCTCTATTTCCAGACCGGCCCTAAAGGGGCTTCGTATAAATAGCTCAATCAATTGCACATGTATTCTTAACTTTGATCTATGCAATCTTACGTGGAATTTGAAGCTCATCGCTGGGAAATCTTAACTTCAATCTTTTGTCAATCAGAAGTTCAGTTAAGTAACTAAGAACCTTCAGAGGAAGGTATCTCCACTTATCTGCAGATCAGAGGATCCCCTGTCCGGGCCATTGTCCAATGCCTGAGGCTGTTGCTCTCGTCCATAAGCGACCGCACAAGTGATAGCAGCCTTGTCCATGACCACTCCATAGCCAACTCCTCCTTCTGTGCCTGGAGGGAGCCCACTTCTATTGTACTGCAGCTTCACCGAGGGGTACCACAACTGTCACACAACATATACACCAGCCAGAGGGCCTTTGACCAGAGGGTCATATTGATCAGAGGATCATCCATGATAGTGAGGACTTCAGTCTTCTCTGTATGCATCATTTGTTACACTGGTCATAACACATGGACACTATCCCAACCAAGGTCAAGGATTGGTACATTAAGGCAGTTCATTTCCAAACTCAATGGGAGCATGCTGAAGAGATTGCCAAGAGGAACACCAAAACCTGCCAAATAAACCTATCACTCCTTCTCTGCCCCCACCAAACCTCATGACCCTGATGCTATGGACGTTGATGTAATCAGAGTATCCAAGCTCACCCCTGATGAATGAAAGAAGTGCATCAAGAAAGGACTCTGTTTCTGATGCAGACTTGCCAGACACCTCAGCACCACCTGCCCCACCTTCTCCTTGAAACCCACTGAGAAGAAAGTCTGACGCATTGCCAAAGAAGAAAAGAAGAAGAAAGCCAAAGAAGATCTCCCAAAGTTAGAAGAGATCGATAACAATGATGATGACAAAGAAAATGTTAGAATAACTTCTTTCTCTGCTTTGGATTTTTAGAAAGGAGAACTTCTTCAATGCAAGTCTCTCCTTCCCTCTCTTGTAATGCTGTAATGATAGAGTTGAGAACAAAATCTATGCAAATCCCTGTTCAACTCATCGTTCCCTCACATACTATGAAAGTCGTTGACACCCATGCCCTCATCGACAGTGGTGCAGATATCTCCTGCATCGACTGGGACTTTATAAAGAAGCACAAACTTCCCCTGACCAAACTCAAAAACCCCATCTGTGTCAGAAACACTGACCACTCCCAGAACAAGAATGGAGACATCTGTTTTACCTGTGAACTCTTCGTTTACATCAAAGGGATTGCCCAAAAGGTGACCTTTCATGTCATATCCTGTGGAAAACAAAATGTCATCCTCAGACTCCCCTGGCTATGAAAAGCCAATCCCTTGATTAACTGGTCTACCAAGACCCTATTCATCAATGAATCTATCAATGAGTCGAAAGACCTTTACCTTGCCCACTCCATCAATGTCAGACAACATGACTCCTTCTACAAGAAACCATCTCCCTGCCCCCCTCGTCACATCAATGTCAATTCCATCACCCACACCCACCTCTTCTCCTACCTCCAACAGAAAACCGAATCCCAGTACCTCCAGCGAGCCAAGGACAACCATACTATCCACAGGATCATCCAATGTGGATCTTGCTTCATCCCCTCCGGTTTCCCTATTATCACCAAACTCACCACTGCCACTGAACTTGTGGCTGCAGCTGAAAAGGCTAAGCCCAAGGTTACCCTTCCCCCCAAATACTCTGAATTCTCTTCAGTCTTCTCTAAAGAAGCCACAGACCACAGACCCCC
>QFEF01001256.1:17675-34630 GCA_003316035.1 Neoboletus subvelutipes
TGCCAAGACTACTGCTACCTCAATGAACACACCACCCGAGATGCCTACCCCCTCCCTTTGATCTCCAACCTCGTCGACAAACTTAAAGATGCCAAGATCTTCACCAAGTTTGACGTTTGATGGGGATACAACAACGTCCAAATCAAAGATGGACATCAATGGAAAGCTGCCTTCATCACCCACAAAGGCCTCTTCGAACCAACAGTTATGTTCTTCGGACTGACCAACTCCCCTGCCACATTCCAACAATTCATGAATGACTCGTTCCATGACATGATCACTGAAGAATGGCTTGTCATCTACATGGATGACCTCCTTATCTTCTCCCCCAACAAACAAACCCACGTCAAACAAACCCCTCTGTGGAGTATTTGGGTATGATTGTCAGCAAGGACAGCGTCCAGATGTTACAAATGTGACGGACACTCCTTTTTTTCTTTCTCCTATAGCATCTCCCAACCTCAATGCCATTAATCATTCTGCTCAGGATATCTGGGCAGACATCCTCCCAGACATTGACATCCCTCAATCCCTATGGGATGAGGTATTCAACCCTTCATTGCTCCAAGAGTAGTCATTCAGACACTCACCCTTCACCCTTGTCTCACACCCCACACAGCCCCTTTTCATTTCGGGCCTTTTCAGACCCTATTACTCCTAAGTCAAATTCTCTCATATTTGACTTGTATCCATTTTACCACATTTCATATTTGCTCTCAGTTCATTTCGGCCCCTTTTATCTTGGCCTCAATATTACTGCAGCTGCAGCTCATTTCACTCCATATCTTTTATGCCAGCACTATTAATGGTGCCAATAGTTTACTTACTTCTCCTGATTGGATTGCATGAAGTACTCAGTCCCTCTATTTATAACTCTGGCCCTCAGGCGCCTAGTATAAATAGTTAGATCTCTGCTTCAATGTATCTTTAACCTTGATCTATGCAATCTACATAAAGTTCAAGCTCCTCACTGAAACACCTCACATCAAACTTCTGTCAATCAAAAGCTTTACTTGGGAACTGAGATCCTTCAGAGGAAGGAGTCTCCACTTTACTGTTAGATCAGAGGATCCACTTGTCCAAGCTATCATCCACAGCTCGCCATCATGACTCTTGTCCATGAGTTACCACATACCATGCTGGAGCCTTGTCCATGACTCCCCCATAGCCGACTCTCCTTTCTGTGCCTAGGAGGAGCCCACTCATATCTGTACTGAGGCAACTGCCTAGGGGTACCACAACCATTGCACAGCAAGCACCAACCAGAGGGTCTGCCTTTATTGGATCAGAGGATCCCACTTACATCTGCAGAGGTAGATGACAGTAGCCAAGGAACTTAGTTCTCTGCATATGTGTCACTTGTTACACCGGTTGTAACAATAGGTCATCCATATAGATGATTAACCATCCTTCCACAATGTAATTGCCAAAGAGGTCATCCATGAATGCCTGGAATGTAGCAGGGGAGTTGCACATTCCAAAGAACATTACAGCTGGTTTGAAGAGTCCAAAAGGGGTGAGAAAGGCGGCCTTCCATCAGTCTTCCGGTTTAATCAAAATGTTATTGTACCCTCATTGAACATCAAACTTAGTAAAGATTGACGATCCCTTCAATTAATTGATGGGATTGGAGATTAAAGGGAGGGAATACATGTTCTTGATGGTATGGGTGTTAAGATACTGATAGTCTTGGCAGGGTCGAAGCTTCCTGTCTTTCTTTTGAACAAAGAAGAATGGGAAGGCTTGAGGGGATTTTGACAGGGTAATCTTCCCAGTGGCTAAGTGTTCATCAACAAACTCCTTGCAGGTCGTCATCTCAGCAGGATTGAGAGGATAGGCCTTTGCTCATTTTGATATAAAGGAGTCCTTGAGCTCAATAGCATGATCATAGGGATGAGAGGGGGGAAGTTTTGTTGTGTCTTTTTTGTCAAACACATCCTTGTAACTCTGGTACTCTGTTGGTAAAGTGACCTTTTTTCCTCCTTTGGCTTGGGCTATAGTTGTGAAAAGCATGGTACAACGGAGGACATACTCCGGTATGCCTTTCCATCTGATGAGGAATTGGACCTGTTCTGGATGGTCCATTGTCAGTATTGGTCATAGAGGTCATTCTCTATGATGTCATTTTCTTGGTGTCCAAGAAATTGCAGTAGGTACCTCTGAATGGTATCCTCATTGTTTGTGGGTTTATACTTGGCAGGGGTAATGATGACCCTTCCGTTCCACCAATCTATCTTGGAGTTCATGGTTTATAGCCATGGTAGGCCAAGGATGATGTCATCCTTGCCGCAGTTGAGGACGAGCAGCTCACATTGCTCTCATACTTCTTGGAGGTCAATGACCACAGTGGTCTTCTCCTTGATGGTCCCTGACTGATTTGGGGTTCCATCCACATTCCAGGCTTTGATCGGCACATCTAAAGCCTCAGTTGGTAACTGCATCCAAGTTATGGTGTCTTTTGCTATAAAGCATCTGGTGGCTCCACTGTCAATGAGAGTGTTGACTCCAATGATTTGCCCATTTTGTTTCCAGATAGAAAGGGGAAGACAAATAGAATTTGATCTAGTTCCGGAAATAAATACAGGGGCAATGGTTATGGAAGGCAGTGATGTTGGGACACTCCTTTCTTCTAAAAAGACATTTCCAATATCTCTTCCTTCTCTGTGGTTGTCAGGGCTTTGACTGACTCTATCTGAATAGGATCTCTGTTCTCATCACAGGTGGGATCATACAGGGACTTTAAGGTATGAAGTATTTGATCCTGTCTTGATCTCCTTCAAGGTTGCAGAGGAACGTATCCAAAGAGTCTTTGGTGGGAGTTGGGGAAGAGGAAGGGGGGGAGGCACTGGTCAGGATGGCCCTGGCAAAGTGGTTTGTGTTACTCTGCTGAACCTTTTTGCTAGCAGGAGTGTAGCCAGAGTGGTTCCTAGTTGTACAGCCAGTTTGCTTGCAAATGAAACATCTCTTTTCTTAAATGCATTTGGCCCATTCAGCAGGTGAGATCATAAGACAATCAACATCCATAGCATTGGGATCCCTCTGGCCACTATTGTTTCCACCAAAGGATACCTGGGGTCCTCTGCAGAGGTTTCTAATCCTTCAGAGTCCTCCTTCAATCTCAGAGGTCTTGGAGTAGATTTCCCCCATTGTTTTGGCAGATTTAAGGATTTCAGATAGTGTGAGCTGGGTGGTGATAGGGACGGAGACTCCTCTGAGGAACCATTCTAAGAGA
The DNA here is from genome assembly GCA_003316035.1 of Neoboletus subvelutipes. Taxonomy (NCBI): domain Eukaryota; kingdom Fungi; phylum Basidiomycota; class Agaricomycetes; order Boletales; family Boletaceae; genus Neoboletus; species Neoboletus subvelutipes. The sequence continues at coordinate 20,908 of QFEF01001256.1, forward strand.
GCAGCAATGTCTGTAATGCCAGTCTGGATAGTGAGCATGGAAAAGGCTGAGACATATTTCTCAAAGCCAGAAACATTTCTTGCATCTTGGATAAGATTTGCAATCTTAATCCTTGTGGCAGCAGCGGTATCATAGGGGGAAAAGGTGGTGTGGAAAGCCTTGGTAACTTCCTTAAATTCTCTTTCTCCATTGGAGAGTGTGCTATCATTAAGCTTGGTAAGCCAAGCTTCAGAGAAGGACTTCCCTTGTCCTTTGGACATTTGGTTAAGGAATATGAGCAACTTTGCTCAATCATTGTACTTCTCTTTGTGGAGAGAGAAGTATCCTTGCATGGCAAGGTACCATCAGTGGGCATCATCTGATTCTCCCAAGAATTCTTCAGGGAGAGTGGCTTTAATTTCATCCATCCCAATCTCATCTTCGTTGTCAGAATTGTCTGCTCCTGGATCAGGGTCTTCTGGATCTGGGTCTTGGCCATATCTGGACAAATGGGAATAGGCACCAGTTTCACCTGGTTGGATGTTCCTTCCAAGGACATGGGAGTAGTATCCAGAGGCTGGCTCTGGTTTGTCTACTTGGATAGGTTCTGGGTTTGACTGTGGCAAAGAGGAAGGTTTGGCCAAGGAGGTCTGACTTTTGGAGGGATGGTCTAAAGAAGTGGTTCTGATGATGGAAGGGAGTGGAGATGGAGTACTCTGAGATGTTCCTCTGATTCTGCAGGAAGGGGAAGAGGTAGATGGTACAGCTGCAAAGGATCCTGGTGGGGCTCTCTGATTTTCCTCATTGGATGGTTCTCCGAGCAGGTTTGATAGGTTGATGCATCTTGTAGTGACAGATCACTGACTACCCTCTGATAGTCCTGGTTTTAAGGGTGGGTCCTCAGGGTTGGATAGCTCTGCAGGAAAAGATAACCTTGATCTCTTGTTACGACTGGTGTAACAAGTGACATGTACATGGAGAACTAAGTTCCTTGGCTATCGTCTTCTACCTCTGTAGATATTAGTAGAATCCTCTGATCCTATAAAGGTGGACCCTCTGGTCAGCACTTGCTGTGCAATGGTTGTGGTACCCCTAGGCAGTTGCCTCAGTACAGATATGAGCAGGCTCCTCCTAGGCACAGAAAGGAGACTCTTTCTTATTAAGGTCAGAGATGGGAAGGAGATCTGGGCATCGGGAGAGTGCATTAGATCTGAAGAGAAGTTTTCCAGGGACATGAATCATTTTGAGATTGAAATCTGTGAGGTCAAGAAGCCAGCAGGCTTGTTGACAATTAAGACTTTGGAGGGAGTGAAAGAAGGTGAGGTTCTTGTGATCAGTGAAGACTTGGATGGGGAAGGGTGAGCTATGAAGGCAATGTTGCCAAGTCTTTAATGTGTGAAGGATTGCGAGGAGTTCTCAATTATAGATGTTGTAGTTTCACTCTGCATCTCTGAACAATTGAGAAAGGTAAGAGCAGGGATGCCACTCACCATTTGAGCCAGCTTGGAGAAGGATACCACCAGAGGATTACTTAGATGCATCAGTGGCAATGGTGAATGGGGCCAAGAGATTGGGAAGAGTAAGGACTGGTTTGGTCAGGAAGAGTTCCTTCAGCTTCTCAAAGGAGGTGTGGCAGGCAGGGTTCCATTCCCAGGTATGAGATTTCTTTGTAAGGTCAAGGAGTGGGTGAGTGACATTGGAGAAATCAGGAATGAATCTGCAATAGAAATTGGTGAAGCCTAGGAAAGAGTGGACGTTCCTTAGCTTTTGTGGGGTAGGTCAGGAGGCGATGCCATTGAGTTTGACTGGATCCATTGCAAGTTGCCTGGGGTGAAGAATCATTCTAAGGTAATCTACTTCTTCAGTGGCCAAGGTGCATTTCTCCAGTTTGAAATGGAGATCAAGTTTGTTCATTCATTGGAGGACACAACAAGTCATTCTTTGTGTGTTTTGTGGTCAGGAGAGGCAATTAGGAGGTTGTCCATATAAATCACGAGCCATCCTTCTGCAATCATATCCTGGAATGAATCATTCATGAAGCATTGGAAAGTTGCAGCAGAGTTGGTCAATGTGAAGAACATAACTGTTGGTTGGAAGAGACCCTTATGAGTAATGAAGGCTGCCTTCCACTGGTGTCCATCTTTAATTCAGACATTGTTGTAGCCCCATTGTACATCAAATTTGGTGAAAACTTTGGCATTATGAAGTTTGTCAATCAGATCAGGGATAAGGGGTAAGGGATAGGTGTCTTGGACCATATGTTCATTAATGTATCAATAGTCTTGGCAGGGTCAAAGACCACCATCCTTCTTTTTGATGAAGAAGAATGGGGAGGCTTGTGAGGAGTTAGAAGGCTGGATTTTACCACTTTTAAGGTTTTCTTCAAGGAAGACTTCAGTGACAGTTTGTTCATTCAGGGAAGGGAAATAAATCTTTCCTACTTTTAGGACAAAGGATTCATCTAAGTTGATCTCATGGTTATAGGGGTGTGATGGAGGTACATGGTTGGTGGCTTGTTTAGAGAGTATGGATGCAAATTCAGCATATTCAGAGGGGAGGGTGGCTTTAGGTTTAGCCTTTTCTGCAGCCATAGCTAATTCTGTGGCAGTGGTGAGCTTGGTGATCACCAGAGAGCCACAGGGAATGAATTGAGATCCATATCAAATGATGCAATGAAGAATTCTGTTTTCATTGGCTTTGACAAGGTTCTGTTGTTTGGTGTTCCAATGGTTGGAGTCATAGAGTTGAGTGTCATTGACAGAGTTGACTAAGATATGTTTAGGAGGAGGATAGGTGGGTTTTTGGAAGAAAGAGTTGTGTTGAGAAGTGTCAGTGGTGAAGGAGGAGTAAAGGTCATTGATGGAGATGGTCCTTTTAGCCCAGTCAATGGTGGGATTGGCCATCTTCAACCAAGGAAGTCCAAGGATAATGTTGTCTCATCCAAGATGCATGACATGGAAGTTGACTTTGAAGGTGAGGCCTTCTACATCAACAAAGAGGGTGGCAATTCGGTCAATGATTCCATTCTTGTTTGGAGAATTGTCAGCATTCTGGGCATGGACAGGTTCAGAGAGTTTTTTGGTCAGGATCTTGTTTCAAGTTACAAAGTCTTGATTGATCCAGGAGATGGTTGCTCCACTGTTGATGAGAGCTCTGGTTTCAACAGCTTGAAGCATATGAGAGGATTTAATGAGCTATATGGGAATATGCATGGATTGTGATGGTGATACAGTTACATTTTGATATGCTTTAGGAGGTACTTGTGTTGGGGAAGTCCTCTGTTCTGAAAACCCAGGGTAAAGGTAATTTTTCATACACACTCCTTGTTATTCTCAACTTCTATCAAGTTTGGGATTTCCTCTTCAGTTATTTGTTTAACTTCAGCAGGTTTCTTGGGAGTGAACGGATAGGTGGGGCAGGAGTCCAAGAGATGTCTGGCCTTTCAGCAGTGGAAGCAGAGACCTTTGTCTCAGCATTGTTTTCATTCTTTGGAGGTGAGCTTGGTAAGGTGAATGACATCAACATCCATGGCATTGGGGTCCTTATTAGGGGTGTGAGTGGTGGATTGGGCAAAGGGACAGTAGGTGGAAGTCTTTCCATGCTCTTGTTTGGCAATTTTGTCAGCTTGTTCCCACTGAATCTGGAAAGAAATGGCTTTGGTATACCACTCCTTGATGGTTGTGGGGATGGTGTCCATGGACATGATTCTTCTCATAAGAGGAGTGGGGAATCTGGCAGAGAAATAGCCAATGAGGATGTTGGGATCAGAGATATCTGCTACAGCTACCTGGTTCTTAAATTCAGAAATGTAGTGGCTCAGAGTGGTGGATTTAGATTCATCTTTTTTTGGGGAGACAGAGTTGGTGGCAAGCCATGAGATGGCATTCCCTATAGTATCTCCATGTTTGAATAAGGAGTAGAACTTGGTGAGGAAGTTGATGAAGGTCCCAAGGTTCACTGTAGCTCTGATGACAGTGTTTTTTCAGACAGTAGCAGCCCAGGTATTATGAGTATAATGGATGCCCCCATTTTTCTTTCTCCCCTCAGTTCCCCTGACCTCTCCATCACTGCCCCTCTTCCAGAAGACCTCTGGGATGATATCCTCCCCAACCTCAAAATTCCACAAGCCTTATGGAACAAGGTATTCCATCCTTTGCTCTTCCAGGACTAGTTGGTCCTCTTGCTCATATTCCTGGCACAATCTTGTTCCATCCTGGCTCCTTTTCATTTCGGACCTTAAATCTCCAAAGTCAAATTCTCTTGCATTTGACTCGTGTCCTTTATCCATTTTCATCTCTTGCTATCTATTCATTTCGTATGCTTTCATTTTGGTCCTTTTCTATCTCATATCCTTTTCATTCCAGTCCCCATATAACTGTGGTCACAGTTCCTTTCATTTTAGCATCTATACGACTGCGCCTGCAGTCTATTTGATCTCGTACTCTTTCATTATGGTAGGTTCCACAACTATTGCACAGCTAGCACCAACCAGAGGGTCCACCTATTTGGATCAGAGAATCCCACTTTACACCAACAGAGGTTGGAATGGTACATGAGGAACTTAGTTCTCAGTGTACACATTATTTGTTACCTGGTCATAACAGTACCTCCTTCATCCTAAACTGCAATGTCTGGCATTGACAACATCTGAAACTGGCCTGATGACCACCTGGCAGAGAACACCAATGACAATGATGATGTCTGTACCATGAAGTTCACAGAGCATTGATGATGTGTGAAGGAGTGGAAGGCAAAGGAGGAGTGGAAGAAGGTGGAGGCAAAGGGCAAGGTGGTGAAGGAAGAGGAGGTGTGAAGGGCAGCAGAGCACAAGAGGGCTGAAAAGCTGGCCAAAAAAATGGGTGAGTGACCACAAGTAGACACACCACTGACTAACCAGAGTAGGCCAAACAGGTGTGGGCAGCACAGGGCTCTGGGAAGGGCAAGGAGAAGGCTCTGCTGGAGTGCATATAATGCATGAATCACAGGCTCAAGTGCAAGCTCAGGCCTGGCAAGTCATGATTGTATGTGGCCTGCATCAAGGCCAAGAGCAAGTGCAAGCAGTCCAGAGTGGAGAAGCCAGAGCAATGGAGGAAGAGAGCAGAGGAGGAGTTGCTGCAGGGCAAGGGGAAGAAGAAGGCACACACAGAGGCAGGGCCGAGCAGGTTGAAGAAGGCAGAGGGGTGTGAGGTGAGTGAAACAAGTGTGGGGGTATCACAGGTGGTGTTGTAGGGCTCTGGAGAAATTCCAGAGTTGCTGAGGACCATCTGTCAGCACCTTAATGACCAAAATTAGTTATTAGAGCACCTCATGGAGTAGAAGGCAGAGGAGGTTTACAGGCAGAGGTAGGAGTTGGGGGAATCAGAGGAGTCAGAGAAGTACAAGGTGGAGGAAGTAGATGTGGAAATGGCAGAGTTGAGGGCAGAGCACCAGGAGTACCATGAAAGGGAGCTCATGAAGGAGCTCACCCTCTTGGCAAAGCAAAGGGCAGAGATGGTGGAGATGGCAGAGGAAAGCAGCAGAGAAGGGAGTGGTGATGAAAGCAGGGAGGAAGAAGTGTAGACAGAGTTTTTTTTTTTTTTGAAATAAATTATTTCATTCACTTTGTTATTGCATGGAGTGAGGTCTGGGTTTCTCTGGGTAATGGAGATGGAAGTCCTAGACAAGATTGGAGGCATGACTGAGTTCAGTGGCAAGCAGCCATGATGTTTCATCATCAATTCCTTCATATCCAGACCAGTGTATGAGGTATAGGAGTTTGCAGTGCTTTCTTTACTGATCTATTTTGGAGTTGAGGATCTTGGAGATCTCAAACTCCAGTTCTCTGTCCACTTTGATTGGAGGTGGTGAAGGTTGTACCTGATTAGGAATGGTATTGGGTACTGAGGGATCCAGTTGAGAAACGTAGAAAATGGGGTGGACAGACTTCATACATCCAGAAGGTGGAGGGTGAAGGAGTGGGTTCCAGCCTGGGCAATGATGGTATAAGGCCCCAAGTTCTTCTCAGAGAGTTTCTTGGAGGGCCTGGTGGAGCAGAAGTACTTTGCTTTGATGAAAACCTGATCACCAACTTTGAAGTCTGGAGCCAGAGTTTGCCTGACATTTGCAGGTCCTTGATATCACTCTTGGGTGTAAGCCATCTCTTATCAAAGGAATTGGTGGAGGGAATCAAGGTTGATGGAGTATTCTCATGCCTTTGTAGAGATAAGGTCATGTTCAAGATGGACAGTGACATTGGAATGGTAGCCTTTGTTGGTGAAAAACAGAGAGCCTTCAGTAGTTGTGCTTGGAGCATTGTTGTATATGAACTCTGCAAGGGGTAGGAGTTCAGACCAGTTGTTTTGCTGGTAGTTGCAATATACTCAGAGGTACTATTTAAGGGTCTGGTTCATTCATTCTGTCTGACCATCTCCTTCTGAATGATAACTGGAGGTGAAGTGGAGGTGGATATCTAAGGCTTTCCCAAGTGAGCAGAAAAAGTGTAACATGAACTCCAAACCTTGATCAGAGGTGATATGGGAGGGAACTCCATGCTTTAAGAAGACATGGAGTAGGAAGTGTTTTGCCAACTCTGGAGATGTGACTGTTACAAGTGTGATGGACACCCCTATTTTGCATTCTCCCTTGGCATCCCCTACTCTCCATGCCATTGATCATCTGGCCAGAGATATATGGGAGGACATACTCCCTGACATCAATATCTCTCAATTCCTATGGGATGAGGTGTTTGACTCCTTCCTTTTTCAAGAGTAGTGAATGCACGATTTCCTGCAGACCTTTTCCTCTTCAACCATTTACTTTGTCCACTATTTCATCATGGACCTTATTCATTTTGCCCTCTTTCATTTCAGGCTCTATCTGGACCCTTTCTCTCCTAAGTCATATTCTCTTGTATATGACTCATATCCACTCATCCACATTTCACATCAGTTCCAGTCATTTCAATCTCTATTCATTTCACCTTGGTCTCTTTCCATGTCGGTACCAATCACGGTACCATTTACTTATCTATTACTCCCAATTGGATCGTACTAAGTAGTTGGCCTTTCTATTTATATCTCCATCCCTAAAGCACCCTAGTATAAATAGTTTGCTCTTCACTTAGATGTAACTCTAACCTTTATCTATGCAATCTTATGTTGAGTTCAGGTCCCTCACTGAAACATTAAGTGTTGAACTTTTGTCAATTAGAAGCTTTGCTTAAGAACTGAGATCCTTCAAAGGAAGAACTCCACTTTATCACTGGATCAGAGGATCTGCCTGTTCAAACTATCATCCACAGCTCATAGTATTGACTTTTGTTCATGAGTCGTCACCCTAGTGCTTGGGTCTTATCCATGACCCACTCATAGCCAACTCTCCCTTCTGTGCTTGAGAGGAGCCCACTCTTGACTGGACTAGGCATATGCCCAAGGGTCCCACAACCATTGCACAGCTAGCACCAACCAAAGGGTCTGCCCATTAGGATCAGAAGATCCCACTTCATGCCTACAGAGATAGGAATGGTACTTAAGGAACTTGGTTCTCAGCATACATGTTATTTGTTACCCAGTTGTAATAGTAACTGTATTGTGCATCAGGATGAAGATGCATTGTTTGAAGAGACAGTCCATGATGATGAGTATGGTGGTATATCTGGAGGACAAAGGGAGTTGTTCAATGAAGTCCATGAAGATGGAGTTCCATAGCCTCTCATGGATGGGGAGTTGCCTTAACAAGCCATAAGGCCAGTGTCTAAAAACCTTTGCATAGGCACAGGAGGTACAGGAGGAGACATATTCCTCAACAAACATCCTGATTCCTGGCCAGGTGTATTCACATCAAATGAGTTCTAATGTCTGGTTCTGGCTGAAATATCCAGAGAGGGGATGATCATGTTTGTACTGGAGAACATGGAGTCAGAGGTCATTGGCATCTGGGACATAGATGTGTTTGTCAAGATGAAGGAATCCATCTTTGTTGACAGACCAGTGAGAGTTGAGGAGTGTTACAACCAGTGTAACAAATAACGTGTATGCAGAAGACTGAAGTCTTCGCTATGGAACAGGTCTTCCTCTGAAGACGACAGCGACCTTCTGGGTCTGCAAGCGGATCACCTGATCAGTGAGTGGTGTGCAACAGTTGTGGCAACCTCAGCTGGTATGCTGTTCGCAAGGCAATGAGTGGGCTCCCTCCAGGCACACAAGGAGTAGTTGGCTATGGACAGGTCATGGGCAAGGCCTGTATCTGGGTGCAGCCTCTGGGCAATAGGCGGCAGCGACGGCAAGCGTTGGGCAATGGCTCGCGAGCTGATCCTCTGATCAGGGATGAAGTGGAGATACCTTCTGGGGACAGGTTCTCAGTGCCTAGATTGAACTCTGATTGACAGATGTTCAAGATCTAGATTGGCAATGACGATTGACGACAATGAAACACCAGTTTCAATGAAGGCTTTGAATTCTACGTAAGATTGCGTAGATCAAAGTTAGAGTTACATGGGCAGCGATTCTAGCTATTTATACTAAACCCCTTTAGGGCCGGCTAAAGATAGAATCTCCACTTTAACGTCTAAATAAGATAAATGAAATGCGTCACATCACATATGAAGAAAGGAAATGAAGACACGTCGTGTGTGATATAAGAGGAAATGATGTGTCGCATCACGTGAACCACAAAAGGAAGAGACGTGTCGTGTCGCGAGAGATATAAAAGGAAAGACACGTTGTGTACAGAAAGAGGAAGGAAGCGCGTCGCGTCAAATGTGAAATAGAATGCTGCAGGTGCAGCTTGACTAAATAGGAAAGAAAGAACTGAGGCCGAAATGAGCCATGATGAAATGGATACAAGTCATATATGAGAGAATATGACTTAGGAGTGTAAAAGGTCCGCAGTGAAAGAAAGAGGATCCAAGGCGTGATTAGGGCTGGAACAACAAGGAGTCCAGGATATTAAAGGCAGGAAAACTCAAAGGGAAAATCTGGCCAGACCAGGACTCGAACCTGGGACTCCCAACAGTACTGGGATGTCTTAACCACTAGACTACCCAGCCTTATCACTGTCTGAGATGTGTGGATTAGAATTCTAACACAGGATGCCTTCCCATACCTCCTGTGGGATATCCAGGTCTGGGAGAATATTGTCCCAGAGGGAATTGGGTATTGGGGCGGATACAGATAGGTCTGGAGATGTCATGGGCAAAAGGAAAAGAGTCCCCCCTAGGACGTTTGTAACAAGGAGTTCAAAGGAGGACATATGAATTTCAGCCATTTTGTCAAAGGGGAGTGCAGCAAGGATATTGCTATGGAGTTGTTCCATATCAAAGAGACTGCTAGCTTGGAGTACTAGAGTTGCAAGGTAGGTTGCTTGGAGGGACAATTTGAGCTACTCTTGAGTGAAAATGGGTTGGAAATTGTGGGGATTGATGCAAGCATAGTTCTTATCCCCCTCTTTGGGATAGATGTCCCAGCATCTAGTGAGGGCATTGGGCTTCATGCCAAGGCATCCAGCACAGAAATAGATGACCATGTGGAATTGGGAGAGGAACTCCAACCAACAGGCTTGCTGCTGGGTCAGGAGTTTGGAGGTGGTGAAATACTTGAGATTCTTGTGGTTGGTGACAACATTGATTGGAGTGCCAGGGCCTTCAAGGTAATGATGCCAAGTCCAGAAGGACTCACAGATGGTGAGGAGCTCTTTGTCATGAGTATCATAATTGAGCTCTGGAGTGGAGAGGGTGCAAGAGTAGAAACAGACTGGCCGTATTTCATCATCTGGACAACAGATGGAAAGAATACCAGTGATGGCATAGTCAGAGGCATCAGTTTTCACTATCATCAGAGTGTCAGGAATCCAATGCATCAGGATTGGAGCTGTGGTGAAGGCCTCCTTTAATTTCTGGAAAGAGGAGCGACAATTGTCAGAGAAGGACCACAGAGTGCCTTTGTGTAATGACTCTCCAAGGAAAGCCACTAGCTGGACAACATGTCTCACAGCATACACCAACTCCTGGCAATGGTAATGAGAAAGTTTTAGAGTGATATACTTAATCACAAAGGGTATGAACCACAATGATGACAAATAGATTAGGCTGAGGTAACAGGCTAATAGATAAGAGCCTTTATACTAGTGAAAGATACACACAGACCAAGCAGTGCATGAGAGGAATTACTACATATGGATATAGTATAGTGAGAGAGTTCTCATCAGTAATTAAATAAGAAGTGAAGTGAACTATTATGCTCATTTGGAAGAACAGCATAGAGGACTCAGAATCTGTAGGTTCATGCAGCTTGAGCTGTTCAAGCACACTTCAGGACACTGAACCTTTAGGTCTTCTGAGGTTGGTGAGTTGAAGGGTTTGAAGGTAAGTATCCACTTGAAAGTAGGACAACGACTTATAGAGGTCCAGGGTTTCAAGAAGCAAGGTATGATTTAGACTGAGTAGATCTAAGCTATTGTACATGGTGTTTCAGATACATATTTATAGGTAAAGAGCCTATGCACTAATGTGTGGGGATTGGCATTAATAGATTGTGGAAGAAGGCCATGTAAGTGGGACACATAAGTGAAATGAAATGAAGAAGATGCATTAGCTAAAGAATGTGTAAGTGAAATGAAATGAAGAAGATGTGTCAGCTAAAGAACATGTAAGCAAAATGAAATAAAGAGGATATGTAAGTGAAATGAAAAGATAGGCACTGTGGGGCTCAGACAGCAGCATGTGCAAGAAGAAAGGAAAACATAAGTTGTATTGAATGAGACAAATGAGAGAAAGACAAGACAAGTGAAAGAAAGAGTACCCTGAATCATAACATGAATGGAGATTAAGTACATGATGTTACAAGTGTGACAGACACCCCTATTTTTCTCTCTCCCTTAGCATCACCAACTCTTCATGCCATTGACCATCCTGCCCAGGATATATGGGAGGACATACTCCCTGACATTGAAATCTCTCAATCCTTATGGGACAAAGTGTTCAACTCCTCTCTCTTTCAGGAGTAGCAAGTATGTGGATCATTTCAACCTCTTTCATGGATCCTTTCATTTCTTCACTCATACTTCATCCACCATTTCATCACAGACTCAATTCATTTTGGTTCCTTTCATTTTAGCTCCTTTTATTTCAGGCCTTATCCGGACCCTTTACCTCCTAAGTCATATTCTCTCATATATGACTCATATCCACTCATCATATTTCATATTGGTCTCTATTCATTTTGGCTGCTGTTCATTTCAGCTCAGCCTCTTTCTATGTCAGTACCAATTATAGTACCATTTACTTATCTATTACTCCCAACTGGATCGTACAAAGTAGTTGGTCTTTCTATTTATACCTCCAGCTCTAAAGCACCTTAGTATAAATAGTTTGCTCTCTGCTTCAATGTATCTCTAACCTTGATCTACACAATCTTATATAGAGTTCAAGTTCCTCAGTGAAACACTAAGCTTCAACTTCTGTCAATCAGAAGGTTAGCTTGGGAACTGAGATCCTTCAGAGGAAGGACTCCACTTTATCACCAGATTAGAGGATCTGCCTGTCCAAGGTATTGTCCACAGCTCATTGTTGTGACTCTTGTCCACAAGTCACCACCCTAGTGCCCGGGCCTTGTCCATGACCTGCCCATAGCTGACTCTCCCTTCTGTGCCTGGGAGGAGCCTGCTCTTGACTGCACCAAGCATATACTTAGAGGCCCCACAACCATTGCACAGTTAGTGCTGACCAGAGGGTCTACCTTATTGGATCAAAGGATCCCATCTAACACCAACAGAGGTTGGAACAGTACTCAAGGAATTTAGTTCTCAGTATACATGTCATTTGTTACACTGGTTATAACACATGAGGTATGATGTCATGGGTCTAGACTTTGATTAGTCATAGTTTCCCATGGTCACATGCACAAAGGTGTATAGTAGTAAGGAAAATGAGTGTGAAGTGTAACAACTGAAAAAGTTTGAAAATATTACTATTTATAACACTACTCCCTCTTTAGGACTCATATTCCAGATGAGTACCAGTGAAGTCCATTTTGGTGAAGTTTTCATAGTGAGAGAATAATGAATTGAAGTTAGTAATAGAGAGTCTGCAGAGTTTTCAGGGTGCAAAAGGATTCTTCTTATGGAAATCAGCCACAGCTAATGGTGTGGTCTTAATAATGTCTGCTGATTTCCATATTTGATCTGTTTCATTGAATCCTTTCCAATGGATTAAATATTGAAGTTTCCTATTCTTTATGTGTGAACCAGCAATGAAGTCTATTTCAAATTGTTCTTTGCCTTCCTCATCAATCTCAATCACATCAGGTCTGAGAACTGGTTGTGGGAAAATTGTGCCATTTTGATCCAATCCATCCAATCTCCTTGCTTTTTGGCAACATAAGTTCAGAGATATCATTTGAGCTCTCAATTAATCTGTTCTGTTTGGCTGTCAGTTTGTGGATGATAAGTGGTTGAGATCTTCTGATGAATGAAAGAAGTTTGCATCTGTGGTAAAGTCCAAAACAAACTGGGGTCCTCTGTCTGATACTACAGTAGAGGGTAATTCATATATGCACCAAATATTGTCTTGAAATAGAATAGCTAAGTCCATAGATGAAACTGTATCATAGGTGGTGTTACAATTTGAGCCATGCTCATATCTACTCTTGTCTTTTCTTCCTTTGACTTGCATGAACCCATGCACTACCACTCCTTTGAACCTCCCTTGAACCCTTATGAGCTTCCTAGCCATTGCTAGTACTGACATCTAGTCCTTGGAACCATCAGAACCCTTGGATTGCCTGAAACTCTCCAACCAGCACTCTTATCCCCTCCTCCATCTCCCCCTTCATGGACAGCCATAGCTGTGCTACCACTCAACCCCTACACATTCATTGAATACTATAGAACCCACATGATCAGTCCTCATGATCTCAGTCATCCCCACCAGCCCTCTGCACATTATTTCCTTTGCATTGCATTTCTCTTTGACTCATTGTCCTTTCTATGGACATGCCCTTGACCTTAGATGTCTTATGTGTCCTTATTACCTTAGATATCCTTTGGTCCATGCTGAACTTGGATACCTACTTATAGTTGTGCTCTTGCACTCCTATGTTTCCCCTTAACTTGAGTCTACCTAGCCCCCTTGTACAACATCTAGGCCTTGGCCTAATATCCTTCATGCTCCTCCTTGTACTACCAAGACCACCCTCCAAATATACCACTTCCCTATGATCCTGCTGGCTTATGCCATGCTCATCCTTGCACTAGTTCTCCTCAACCACCTCTGATGTGGGTACACATAATCCCTCTTGTAGCCTCAATGGCATGCAATGACCTACCCAACCCATACCCTATGGAGGTTAGGAGCCATCTAGGTTTCAAGACTAGGCCACTTCGGCCATAGTCATAACAGGTGTGGATAAATACAACCTCTTTAGAGAATTGATCAACAATGATGCAGATTGCTGTGTATCCTTTCAATTTAGGAAGTCTGGTAATGAAATCAACAGATAAATCTTCCCAGGGATATTTAGGTGTGGGAAGAGGTAAGAGTTTTCCTGCTAGTGCCTTTTGCTTACCCTTTGTGAGGGCACACATTTGGCAGCTATCTATGTATAATTTAGTGTCTTTTGTAATACCTGGCCATGAGAAATGGCAAGTAAGTAAATGAATGGTACATGTGTGACCCTGATGTCTGGCTATGGGGGAGCCATGACAAATAGTTAGAAGCTTGATACAAAGAGATTCTGGTACATATATTTTGTTTTTTGAATTTTTGAAAATA
>QFEF01001260.1:0-11640 GCA_003316035.1 Neoboletus subvelutipes
AATACTGAGTCTACACTGTCCTTCAGTCCCTTTTCACCAGGGCCACCTGGTGTGCGACAGGTCCCCATGTCTTTATCAACTCTCCCCACCTCTCTGCCCAGAACAATGTTGCTGTCAATGCCTTCCAACAGACCCTCACAGAGACCAGAAACCTCACCCTGGACCTCCTTGAGGAAGAAGGTTTCAACTCTATCCTCGCTCTCCTCCCCAGCCCAATCCTCACCAATGCCCTCTACCCCGTTCTCCTTCTCCTGTCCACAGACGAATGTGCTGAGTACTTCTCCCACAACCTCCATCCCGCTGACTTCTTCCATAATAGTGTACATCTCAGATGGGCAGCCATCACACCTGAGGAGGAGTACAAGTCCGATGAGTCTAGTTCAGACTCCTCTGGAGAATGGGCCAATGGAGACACTGTTGTGGCAACCTCCCCCGTATCACCCGAACCCTCTCCCTTATTTCCCCGGCTCTGTAGACAGCAGAACTTTCTTTTCTCCACAGGATTGCCCCACCTCCCCCACCTTAGTATACCCTCCACCCAGACCGACACACCCGGACATCTCCTTCCTGGAATACCAGAGGAATCTTCAGCAATGTCTGCTGTCACGCCCATTACCCCAGATCATTCCCCTACCGCCATGGATGGTCCTCCCCGTCCTGTATTTTGCTCCAGTAACACCTTGTTGCGAGTGTTTCCCCCACATGTACAATTCGGTGGGATCACCTGCTTCCAATGCCACGAACCCAGACATATCTGCCCAAACTGTCCCCTGTTACAAGTGTCCTAGGGGGTACTCTTTTCCTTTCACCTATGGCATCTCCAGACCTATCTGTATCTGCCCCGACCTGATTCCCTCTGGGACGATATCCTCCCTGACCTGGACATCCCACAGGAGGTATGGGAAGGCATCCTGGACTCCTCACTGTTCCAACCCTAATCACGTCTCAGACCCTCTCTTTCTTACTGTGGACCTTTTACACTCCTAAGTCATATTCTCTCGCATATGACTCATATCCATTTCATCATGATTCATTTCAGCCTCAGTTCACTTCTTCCTATTTAGTCGAGCTACACCTGCAGCATTCTATTTCATATTCAACATGATGTGCTTCTTTCCTCTTTCAGTATGCGATGTGTCTTTCCTTTTATGTCTCACACAACACAACACATCATTTCCTTTTATATCACACGCGACATGACACGCTTTCATTTCCTTTCTTTATACACAACACGACGCGTTTCATTTATCTTATTTAGACATTAAAGTGAAGATTCTATCTTTAGCCAGCCCTAAAGGGGTTTAGTATAAATAGCTAGAATCGCTGCCCATGTAACTCTAACTTTGATCTACACAATCTTACGTAGAATTCAAAGCCTTCATTGGAACCGGTGTTTCATCGTTGTCAATCATCATCACCAATCTTGATCTCAAATGTCTGTCAATCAGAGTTCGATCAAGGCACTGAGAACCTGTCCACAGAAGGTGTCTCCACTTTGTCCCTAATCAGAGGATCAGCTTGCAAGCCATTGCCCAATGCTTGCTGTCGCTGCCGCCTATTGCCCAGAGGCCACACCCAGATATAGGCCTTGCCCATGACCTATCCATAGCTGACTACTCCTTGTGTGCCTGGAGGGAGCCTGCTCTTGCCTTGCATCCAGTATACCAACTGAGGTCGCCACAACTGTTGCACACCACTCGCCAATCAGGTGATCCGCTTGCAGACCAAGAAGGTCGCCGTCGTCTTCAGAAAAAGACCTGTCCTGTAGCAAAGACTTCAGTCTTCTGCATATGCATTATTTGTTACACCGGTCATAACAGTTGGATGCAAAGAACATTCGGACCAAGAACATCTCTTGAAAACTGTTGCCGAAAAGGCTAGGACCATTCAAAGTTTCAGAAGTAATATCCCCTGTTGCCTTCCGCATCACCCTCCTGAAACAATGAAAAATCCATAATGTATTCCACACCTCCCTATTATTGTCTTACTGAGAAACCCCTGAACATGGGCCTAATTTCAAAAACCCACCACCAGAGCTAATAGATGGAGAAGAGGAATACAAAATGGAATGAATAACCAATCATCATGGAATCAATAATCGGAGGCAATACCTCATACATTGGAAAGGGTATTCTGATGCCGAAGATACTTGGGAACCCGAAAGAAATTTTGACAATGCTCAGGAACTGCTAGAGGAATATAAAAAGAGGAAATCTCTCTGATTCCCCCTCCTTCAGAACTCCCATGTCCTATAATTTCGCCAACAGAACTGCTCCCCTCTTCACTCATCTCAATTGTCTCCCTTCTATTGCCCACCATGCCCTCTATGTTGCTGCTTTTGAAAACAAAGATGCTACTAACATATTTGAGAGGACCCCCCTCTTCACCGCCAACACCACACTCATCCTCCTTGTTAGACAGTACCAAGTCTACACAGTCCTTCAATCCCTTTTTACCTGGGCCACCTGGTGTTTGGCAGGTCCCCATGTCTTCGTCAACTCTCCCCACCACACTGCACAGAATGATGTTGCAGTCAACACCTTCCAACAGACCCTCACGGAGGCCCAGAACCTCACCTTGGACCTCCTCAAAGAAGAAGGCTTCAACACTATCCTCTCCCTCCTCCCCAACCCCATCCTCACAAATGCCCTCTACCCTGTTCTCCTTCTCTTGTCTGCGGATGAACAAGCTGAATACTTCTCCCCCAATCTCCACCCTGCCAACTTCTCCTGCAATAGTGGACGTCTTGGATGGGCTGCCCTCCACACCAAGGATGAGGAGTATGAGTCCAATGAGTCTAGTTCAGACTCCTCCAGAGAACGAGCTGATGGAGATACCGTCGTGGCAGCCTTCCTGTATCTCCCAAACCCTCTCCCCTATTCCCCCGGCTCCGCAGACAGTGGAACTTTCTTTTCTCCGCAGGATTGCCCCACCTCCCCCACCTTAACCTACCCGTTGACATGGATACCACCCCAGGGCACCTCCTCCCTGGGATATCCGAGGAATCTCCAACAATGCCTGCTCTTGAGCCCATTACCCCAGATTGTTCCCCTACCACTGTGGATAGTTCTCCCCGTTCCATATTTCGCTCCAATAACGCCTTGTTGCAAGTGTTTCCCCCACATGTACAATTCAGCGGGATCACCTGTTTCCAATGCCGTGAACCTGGACACATCCATCCCAATTGCCTCCACTACCTCTGCCCCTTTTGCAACGTCGCCACCCCTGGCCATTCCCAATACCATTGCCCCTCCACCTGATGTGGCAAGTATAACACCCTCGGACACTGCACCTGGAACTGCACCAAGGATGACATCGATCCCTCTACCTGGGATCTCACCAACCATGATATCAATGAGGGAGACAGAGATAATTGAGCCAGTGGCTCAATGCTACGAAGGGGGTAATGTTACAAGTATCCTAGGGGGGACCATTTTTCTCTCACCTATGAGTTCACCGGACCTGTTGGTATCCACTCCAATATCTGACTCACTCTGGGTCGACATTCTTCCAGACCTGGATGTTCCACAGGAACTATGGGATGACTTCTTCCACTCAGCTCTCTTCAAAGGCTAGTTGCTTCTCGAACCCGACTCTATTTCATTCTTCACTGCAGACCTTAGAATACTCCTAAGTCAAATTCTCTCGTATTTGACTCATGCTCCATCTCACCATTGACTCATTCCGGCCTTAGTTCATCTCTCCTATTTCATTTTACCTCATTTATTGAGCTGTGCCTGCAGCATTCCCATTTTGATATTCCTTTCAATGCAACACGTCTCTTCCCTTTATGGTATGCGACACAACACGTCTTCATTTCCCTTTCTTCTTACACAACGCAACACATCTTCATTTATCTTATTTAGACTTTAGAGTGGAGATTCTATTCTTAACCAGCCCTAAAGGGGCATAGTATAAATAGCTAGAATTGCCGCCCATGTAACTCTAACTTTGATCTATGCAATCTTACATAGAATTTGAAGCCTTCACTGTCACTGTTAGTTTCAGCATCATCAATCGCTGTTGCCAATCTAGATCTCGAACTTCTGTCAATCAGAGTTCGATCTAGGCACTGAGAACCTGTCCTCGGAAGGTGTCTTCACTTTGTCCCTGATCAGAGGATCAGCTTGCGAGCCATTGTGAAACGACCCAACAACAACTACTAAAGTCTTGGGGACACCAAGCTAAGATCTGACTGTAGAATAACAGGAGGTGAGTGTTACAAGTGTCCTAGGGGGTACCATTTTTCTGTCGCCTTTGGCATCTCCTGACCTATCGGTATCCGCCCCGATACCTGATTCCCTCTGGGACGACATTCTCCCAGACTTGGACATCCCACAGGAGGTATGGGAAGGCATCCTGGACTCCTCGCTATTCCAACCGTAATCTCGCCTGGACTTCTTTCTTCTCACACTGCGGACCATTTAATCTCCTAAGTCATATTCTCTCATATATGACTCGTTTCCATTTCATCATGACTCACCGGCCTCAGTTCATTTCTTCTTATTTAGTCGAGCTGCGCCCGCAGCTTCTTATTTCATATTACACAACGCGTCTTTCCTTTTGACTCATACGCGACACAACGCATCATTTCCTATTTAGACGTTAAAGCGGAGATTCTATCTTTAGCTGGCCCTAAAGGGGTTTAGTATAAATAGCTAGAATCGCCGCCCATGTAACTCTAACTTTGATCTACACAATCTTACGTGGATTTCGAAGTCTTCGCTGTCAGTGCCTGTGCCAGCGTCGTGAAACCGGTGTTTCATCAACGTCTAAATCCTGATCTCGATCTTCTGTCAATCAGAGCTCGATCAGGTAACTGCGAACAGCTAGCTAGCTGAGGTCGCCACTTTGTCCCTAATCAAAGGATCAGTCCGCTAGTCATTGCCCAACACTAGCCGAGTCCCAGCCGCCTATTGCCCAGAGGCCGCGCCCAGATACAGGCCTTGTCCACGACCTGTCCATAGCTGACTACTCCTTGTGTACCTGGAGGGAGCCCACTCTTCGCCGCGAACAGGAACGCCACCTGAGGTGGCCGCCACCACGTTAAGTCGCCACAACTGTTGTACACAGCTTGCTGATCCGGTGATCTGCTTGCAGACCCCGAAGGTCCCATTGTCTTCAGAGGAAGACCTGTCCATAGCGCTCTTGACTTCAGTCATCTGCGTACGCGTTATTTGTTACACCGGTCATAACAGTGAGTGAGGAGTGACAAGTTCCAAGACTCAAGGAAAGGACTATGATTTGAAGTACAGAGACTTCCTGAGTGGATCTCTTGTTGAAGGGGAAAACTCCAAGAGAACTAGACTGGGGTTACCAGTGCTAGGCTCTCGGTCTTATATATCATCTCTATGTATGTACATGTGTACTATGGATCTACCAATGTAGAGACGGTGATTAAATACATGAGGGAAACATGCATCAAGCATGAGGATAAAGCGTGTATCAAACATGCTGAAGGAATGTGTTAGAAGCACTGCTTCTGAAATGGAAGAGAAGTGTTAACATGTGTCAAGCATGTGTGTGACTAATAAGAATATGTGCACAGCATGGACATTAAAGTTGTGAGGAAGTCATGAGGAGATCTAGAACTAAATTGTAGATTCCTGATGTCATAATAGATGACTAGCATCTGTGAGTCATGTGATTTCTGATCATGTGATGAGGAAGTCATGTGACACTAGGTCATGTGATTAGTGGTGCTCATGGCCTAACCAGCTGAAGGGAACTATCTTCAGTATAGAGATTAGATACAATCTAATCATATCTGATAAGATAAGATAAGATAACTTGATCAAAGTTATCGTGTGCACGGATCGAGCCATAACACATTGCCCAATGCTTGCCGTTGCTGCTGCCTATTGCCCAGAGGCCACACCAAGATAGAGGTCTTGCACATGACCTCTCCATAGCTGACTACTGTTACAAGTGTCCTAGGGGGGACTATTTTTCTTTCCCCCATGAGCTCTCCAGACTTATCTGTATTGGCTCTGATATCAGATTCCCTCTGGAACGACATCCTCCCTGACCTGGACATCCCACAGGAGGTATGGGAAGGTATCCTGGACTCCTTGCTCTTTCAACCCTAATCGCATCTCGGACCTTCTTCTTCTTACTGCGGACCTTTTCCACTCCTAAGTCATATTCTCTTGTATATGACTCATGTCCATTTCATCATAGCTCATTCCGGCCACAGTTCATTTCTTCCTATTTAGATGAGCTGCACCCACAGCATCTTATTTTATATTTGATGTGACACGTTTCTTTCCTCTTTTGTATGCAATGCATCTCTTCCTTTTACAGCTCACGTGATGTGACACGTCATTTCCTTTTATATCACACACAATGCGTCGTGTCTTCTTTCCCTTTCTTCATACGTAACACGACGCGTTTCATTTATTTTATTTAGACGTTAAAGCAGAGATTCTATCTTTAGCCAGCCCTAAAGGGGTTTAGTATAAATAGCTAGAATCACCACCCATGTAACTTTAACTTTGATCTATGCAATCTTACGTGGAATTCAAAGTCCTTCGCTGAAACAGAGGTTTCATTGTCATTGCCAATCTTGATCTCGAACATCTGTCAATCAGAGTTCGATCAAGGCACTGAGAACCTGTCCCAGGAAGGTGTCTCCACTTTGTCCCTGATCAGAGGATCAGCTTGCAAGCCATTGCCCAATGCTTGCCATTGCCCAATGCTTGCCATTGCCCAATGCTTGCCATTGCCCAATGCTTGCCATTGCCCAATGCTTGCCATTGCCCAATGCTTGCCATTGCTGCTGCCTATTGCCCAGAGGCCACACCCAGATACAGGCCTTGCCCATGACCTGTCCATAGCCAACTACTCCTTGTGTGCCTGGAGGGAGCCCGCTCATTGCCTTGTGTCCAGCATACCCACTGAGGTCACCACAACCATTGCACACTGCTCGCCAATCAGGTGATCTGCTTGCTGACCAAGAAGGTTGCTGTCGTCTTCAAAGGAAGACCTGTCCCGTAGCAAAGACCTTAGTCTTCCGCATACGCGTTATTTGTTACACAGGTTGTAACAACTACTCCTTGTGTGCCTGGAGGGAGCCTGCTCATTGCCTTGCATCCAGTATACCAACTGAGGTCACCACAACTGTTGCACACCGCTCGCCAATCAGAGGATCCGCTTGCTGACCAAGAAGGTCCCTGTTGTCTACAGAGGTAGACCTATCCTGTAGCAAAGACTTCAGTCTTCTGCATACACATTATTTGTTACACCAGTCATAACACCGGCAAAATCTGGACATCAGTGTTGTCCTGAGAAGTGTCCATAGTGTCTCTGTGAGACAGGGCATCAGCCAGTCCCATATGGGATCCAGGAAGGGCAGTGTAAGCAAGGTTAAAATCCTGGAGGAATAGAAGCCATCTGGCTTGCTAGCGAGATAATTTCTGAGGCTGCTTAAAATAAGTAAGGTTCTTATAATCTGTAAGAACTGTTACTGGGAAGGCAGATCCCAACAGGTATTGGCACCACTCCTCCAGTGCATGGATGACTGCAAGGAGTTCCTGGTTGAAGATATTGTAATTCCATTCTGCCAGGGCAAAGGTTTGTGAGAGGTAACCACAAGGTTTCAGATCTCCATTATGATCTGTCTGCATCAGGACACCGCCTGATGCCATCAAAGAGGCATCAGTCATTATAGTGAAGGGTCAATCTGGGTCAGGGAAGGCTAGGACGGGTTGTTGGGTGAAGGTGTCTTGGAGGAGTTGGAATCTGGTTTGGTGTTTGTCAGTCCATTCCCATGTTTGGTTCTTCTTTGTCAGATCCAGGAGTGGTCTTGCTAGATTTGAGAATGAGGGGATGAATTTCCGGTAGAAGTTACAGAATCCTAGGAAGGACTGAATGTCCTTTATGTTGACCGGGAGGGTCCATTTCTTGATGGCCTTCAGTTTAACTGGGTCCATCTGTACTCCATCCTTGCTGACGATCATCCCTAGGTATTCGACAGATGGGGCAGCAAAGGTACATTTTTCCAATTTGAGGTACATTTCATGTTCTCAGAAGTGTTGAAGGACTTTCTTTGTCTGTTCTTTGTGGATAGCTGGATTAGAAGAATGGATTAACAAATCATTCATATAAATGATTAACCATCCCTTGGTGATATAGTTGCCGAAAAGATCGTCCATAACCGCTTGAAAGGTTGCTGGGTGTTAAGGACCGGTTTACTCCAGAGTCAACTCTGGAATGCTGGAGACAACTGGTTGGTCGGGACTTGGCTTCACCATATGTGGTGCACCCTTACACGAGTCCTGGTCCCAGATTTCGGAGATGCTGGAGAGTTAGAGGTGATGACATTGATCGTTGGTCATGATGTCAAGTTGAGCAGAAGGTCAGAGGGGAGCCTTCAAGGCTCAGAGGAAGGACAGGAGTAAAGTTCTAGTTGATATTCAAATTGAGGAAATACAGGAGTGATCTCAAGGGTTTTTATACTATGGAGAGGTAGTATTAAGTAAGGGAGTGTCAAATATAATGTCAATGGAGAATGTCAAATATTGTTAATGGAGGGTGTCAAATAATGTTAATGGAGAATGTCAACGGAGCTGTGCTCCTAAGCGGAGCATCGGTATGGAGGAGAATATGAAGTGAAGTCAGTAGGTATGCAAAGTGTCAAATATGTAAGTGAATGAATATGAACATATAAAGAGGGTGGTACAAGTCTGGAAGTCCGGAGTTGCGTCTTGGGTGAGAATGCACTGGAGTTCATGTGTAGAGACAAGGAGTCATGAATGGAGTACTGGAGTTGGACAGGATATGACACTGGGGAGTTGCACATTTCAAAGAACATTACTGCTGGCTCAAATAATCCAAAGGGGGTGAGGAAAGTGGCTTTCCAGCAGTCCTCTGGTTTTATGAGGACATTGTTATAACCCCACCATACATTGAATTTGGTAAAGATAGATGACCCTTTCAATCTATCAATGAGATCTGATATTAGGGGAAGAGGGTAGGCATTTTTGATGGTATGAGTATTGAGGTAGCAATAGTCCTGGAAAGGTCTCAATTTCCCATCTTTCTTTTGCACAAAGAAGAAAGGGGAAGCTTGAGGGGATTTCAATGGAATGATCTTTCCTGTGGCAAGATGTTCATTGACAAACTCCCTACACGCCATCATTTCTGCAGGATTAAGCAGATATGCTTTAGCTTGTTTTGGTACAAACAAGTCCTTCAGTTCAATGGCATGATCATATGGTTGGGAAGGGGGAAGTTTTGTTGTGTCCTTCTTGTTAAATACGTCCTCATATTCTGAATACTCTTTCAGTAATTCTACCTTCTTATTCCCTTCTGCCTGAGCAATTGTAGTTGAGAGTGTGGTGTGCCTTAAGATGTAGTTTGGTACACTGCCTCGTCCAGCTAGGAATTGGACCTGTTTGGGGACAGTCCATCATCAATATTGGTCATAGAGATCGTTCTCTATGACATTGTTTTCCTGGTATCCTAGGAAACATAGTAGATACCTTTGAACAGTCTCTTTGGTATTGTTATGACCAGTGTAACAAATAATGTGTATGCAGAAGACTGAGGTCTTCGCTATGGGACAGGTCTTCCTCTGAAGATGACGGCGACCTTCTTGGTCAGCAAGCGGATCACCTGATTGGCAAGCGGTGTGCAACAGTTGTGGTGACCTCAGTTGGTATACTGGATACAAGGCAAGAGCAGGCTCCCTCCAGGCACACAAGGAGTAGTCAGCTATGGATAGGTCATGGGCAAGGCCTATATCTGGGTGCGGCCTCTGGGCAATAGGCGGTGGCGACGGTGAGCATTGGGCAATGGCTTGCGAGCTGATCCTCTGATCAGGGACAAAGTGGAGACACCTTCCGTGGACAGGTTCTCAGTGCCTTGATCAAACTCTGATTGACAGATGTTTGAGATCAAGATTGGCAACAATGATTGACAATGATGAAACACTGGTTCCAATGAAGGCTTTGAATTCTACATAAGATTGCATAGATCAAAGTTAGAGTTACATGGGCAGCGATTCTAGCTATTTATACTAAACCCCTTTAGGGCCAGCTAAAGATAGAATCTCTGCTTTAACGTCTAAATAAGATAAATGAAACACGTCGCATCGCATATGAAGAAAGGAAATGAAAGCGTGTCATGTCACATGTGATATAAAAGGAAATGACATGTTGCGTCATGTGAGACATAAAAGGAAAGACACATCGTGTACTGAAAGAGGAAAGAAGCACGTCGCATCAAATATGAAATAGAATGCTGCAGGCATAGCTCAACTAAATAGGAAGAAGTGAACTGAGGCTGAAATGAATCATGATGAAATGGATATGAGTCATATGCGAGAGAATATGACTTAGGAGTGTAAAAGGTCCGCAGTAAGAAAGAGAGGGTCCGAGACGCGATTAGGGTTGGAACAGCGAGGAGTCCAGGATGCCTTCCCATACCTCCTGTAGGATATCCAAGTCTGGGAGGATGTCGTCCCAGAGGGAATCTGGTATCGGGGCCAATACAGATAAGTCTGGAGAGCTCATGGAAGAAAGAAAAATAGTCCCCCCTAGGACACTTGTAACAGAAAGCCTTCTTGAGAAGCATGGTCAGACGCAGTACAGGATCTCTAGTAAGCAATGGTTCTTGTTCAAATTTACTATGCTGAAAACCAAGAGGTATTGTCCCTATTGTCGTGCTGCACTGGCAGGTTGCCTGGCTCACATTTTTTTTAGCCAGTGCACTGTGGGTGAGGCAATGGATGTTGACAATGAGTCAGACTACAAAGAAATGGTGTGAAAGATTCATGACACTGCCAATGACCTAGTGGAGCAACGAAAATTTTGGTTGACATGAAGCATGTTGAGAAACTCCCATTGCATCAAGCAAATAGCCACTCCAGAGACAATGAATCAAGCATGTCAGATGATAACCAGGTATTTTTCTTTTTATCATGGCTGGAATTCTAATATATTTTCCTACAAGTCCTTGCCATCTCAGTCAGCTTCAGATCTAGATGTGCATCTTGCTTGATGGTGCATAAAGCTCGCAAAGATCTACAAGGACAGTGACGATGGCCACCTTACATATATTGCACCGTCAGGTACCGCTATTCTGCTTACTCCAGTGATGATGCTTGACTGGGCCCATGCTCTGGTATGCACTCTGTAGATTCATGCTAAAAATAACTGATTAGTCTGTAGGAGGAAGGCCAGGCAACATTGAACATGCCACCAAACATTCCCTCATTCAATGTTGCCAACAAAGCACTATTTCTACACCCAGCACACAAGGCACAAGCTCAGAAAGTGGCTTTGCAACCCCCGCCATCTCTGAGTCCAAACCTTACACTGGACATCAACTCACTCATGTCAGTCATTCTCCTTCAAACCCTAGCCAATCTTTCATCTGCCAGAATGTGTAGCCCAACCACAACCACAGTTCCAACAGGTCCAACTCTGACAACACCTGTTTGTCATGTCCCAGAAAGATCCACCTCCCCTCTGGTTCCATCCCCTTCCCAGCTCATGCAGTTTTTCAAATATGCAGAGATGGAGCTCCATGTTGAGAATGCCACTATGTTTGAATGGAGACTTGCAGGACAACATATTGGCCCTGACATCCTTCCTGAGATTGAAGACAAGGTACTTTGTTACAAGTGTCTTAGGGGGT
>QFEF01001270.1:0-12510 GCA_003316035.1 Neoboletus subvelutipes
AATCACATGACTAAGCGCTTATCTTTAGGGCAAGGATTAGGGCTATCAATGACCCAGCAAGGGTTAGAGCTAATATCTTTTGGTTTCCCTGCAAATGTCAAGTCCTTTCAAAATAGTCAAACATTGGGACACTTTTTTGAGCCACTGTATTATAAATACTTCTCAGAAACATCATGTACATTAGCTTAGATCTACTCAGTCTAAATCTATCTTTGCCTCTCTGAATTCCTGGATCTCTATAAGTCATTGTCCTACTTGTGAGCAGATGCTCTCCTTTGAACTCTTTGATCCAATGACCCAAAGGTTCATTGTTCTGAAGCATGATTGAATGCCTCAAGCTGCACAAACCTATGTGTTCCAAGTCTCCTATGCTGTTCCCTTGAATGAGCATAACATGGGACAAGGTCTTTGACCCTGTGCTCTCTCAGGAGTAGTGGGTATGCTGTCATTTGTGGACTCTTTTCATTTGGGGCTCTCTTCCATTTGCCCTCCATTTCATCTTGGACCTTCTTGTTATGGCTCAATGCCTACACACAATATCTTTGACTAAAGTTATCTAATTTTATCTTATCTGATCCAATTAGATCAAAATCTAATCCTATTCTGAAGATAGTTCACTTCAGCTGGCTTGGCCACTGCACCATTTGTTATGACCAGTGTAACAAATAATGTGTATGCAGGAGACTGAAGTCTTCACTACCATTGGTGACCCTCTGGTCAGGATATGAGTGTGTGACAGTTGTGATACCCCTTGGTGAAGCTGCAGTACAAATATGAGTGGGCTCCTCTCAGGCACAAATGAGAGAGTCAGCTATGGAGAGGTCATGGACAAGACCCCTATCAAGGTAAAGTGACTTGTGGACAAAAGTCACAACCTCAGGCATTGGATGATAGCCCAGAACAGTGGATCCTCTGATCCATAGATAAATGGAGACACCTTCCTCTGAAGGTTCTCAGTTCCTTAACTAAGCTTCTGATTGACAGAAGATTGAAATTAAGTGTTTCAGTGAAGGCTTCGAATTCTACATAAGATTGCATAGATCAAAGTTAAAGTTACATGGGCAGTGATTGAGCTATTTATACTAAGCCCCTTTAGGGCAGGTCTAGAAATAGAGTCGCTGCTAGCAATAAAAAAGTACCATAATAAAAAGATACAAGATCAAATAAACTGTGGGTGCAGTTATATTGATACTGAAATGAAATGAACTGTGGGCACAGTTGTAAAAGGTACAGAGATGAAAGGATATGAAGTGAAAAGACTCTGGGAAGAAGAGCATACAAAATGAAAAGACAGCAAGATGTGAAAATGGATGTAGGATGACAAGTCAAATACAAGAGAATTTGACTTTGGAGAAGAGAGTCCAAAATGAAAGAGACCAAAGTGAAAAGAGACTAGAGTGAGGAATATGAGAGTCCAAGGACGTGTCAGTCCTGGAAGAGCACAGTTTGGAATACCTCATCCCACAAGGCTTGGGAAATATTGAGGTCAGGGAGAATGTTGTCCCAGATATCTTGGGACAGGCTATTGATAACAGAGAGTTCCAGGGAAGTGAGAGGAGAAAGAAACATAGGGGTTTCCATTATACTTGTAACCCCATTCCTATCATGTGATTTGATATCACATAACTCTCCCTAGTCACATGACTGCATCACATGACCTAACCCCTAGGATGCAATGACATCATAATCATTGATCTTATAGTATTTAACATGATGCAAGACATCCAATACATGTTATGCCCTATGTCTGGAGTCTAGACCCCTAATCTAGATCTCCTCATGTTCACCTCATGTATCTTTCTCTTCTTTCATCTCTGTGCTGTGCACACTCTTCTTATGCACAAGCATGCTTGATGCATGTCTTTCATTTCTGTGCCTCATGTCTAGCACATGTTGGTACTTCTCTTCCATTTCAAAAGCAGTGCTTCTACCTCATGCCCTATGCATGTTTGACACATGTTTTCCTTGTGTTTCTTATCTTCATGCCTCATGTAGTACATGTTGCCCATTGATATCTATCCTTACATAGTGTATCATAGATCATACCCATAAAGATGTAAATAGATAGAGATGATATATAAGACCAAGAGCCTAGCACTGGCATCCCCAGTCTAGTTCTCTTGAATAATCTTCCCAATTACCAGAGATCCACTCAGTGAGGCTTTGTTCCTCAACAATCACCTTTTCTATAAAGCTTGTGGCCTTGTCACCTACTTGCTCACCTATTCTGACCTCCAGTCATAGCTAGCTCAGTGTCCTCAAGCAACCTCAGTAGTAGTAGTAGTTGGGTCGTTTCACTTCTTCATTTTGGCCCTTTCATTTTGGTACTTATTTGGACCTTTTCTCCTAAGTCATATTCTCTCATATATGACTTGCGTCCACTCATCCACATTTCATATTGGCCTTAGTTCATTTTGGTCTCATTTCATGTTGGTACTAATCTCAGTACCTTTCTTTTACTTATTGTCTCCAATTGGATTGCACTAAGTAGTCAGATTCTCTATTTATATCTCTAGCCCTAAAGTGCCTAGTATAAATAGTTCACACTCCACTTAAATGTATCTTTAACCTTGATCTATGCAATCTTACATAGAGTTCAAGCTCCTTGGTGAAACACTAAGTGTTAACTTCTGTCAATCAGAAGATCCACTCGAGAACTGAGATCCTTCAAAGGAAGGTCTCCACTTTATTGTCAGATCAGAGGATTCCCTGTTTGAGCTATTATCCACAGCTCATCATCTCAAGTCTTGTCCATGAGTTGTCACCTGTTATGGTTTGAGCCATCCTTGTATCTACTTATTTCTTTTCTTCCTTCAACTTGCACAAACTCATGTACTACCACTTCTTTGAATCTTCCTTGAACCACTATGAGCTTCGTAGCCATTGCTAAAGCCTCTACAATCCTCCTAGCCATTGCTAGTACTGACATCTAATCCTTG
The DNA here is from genome assembly GCA_003316035.1 of Neoboletus subvelutipes. Classification (NCBI taxonomy): domain Eukaryota; kingdom Fungi; phylum Basidiomycota; class Agaricomycetes; order Boletales; family Boletaceae; genus Neoboletus; species Neoboletus subvelutipes. The sequence continues at coordinate 2,940 of QFEF01001270.1, forward strand.
GAACCATCAGAACCCTTGGATTGCCCAGAACCCTTCTACCGACACCCTTGTCCCTTCCTTTGTCTCCCTCTCCATGGGCAGCTGTAGCTGCACTACCACTTGACCCCTATATGTTCATTGTACACTATAGAATCCACATGACCTGTCCTTGTGACCTTGGTCATCCCCACTGGCCTTCTGGACCTCATCTCCCAGACACTCCTATCCAAGTACATAGGCCTTCTCCTTGCCTTGACCTTGCCTCAGGCCTCCCCCTTTGGCTCCCACAATATCCACTGGACTTACCAGGGATTTCTCATCTTCTTGCCTTAGCCACATCATTCTGGCTTGCATTATCCTTGGCCACATCACCTATATACATCATCCCACCTTGTCATCTCCCCCTATACACATCCCTCCTTCCACAACATGTTACAAGTGTAATGGACACCCCTATTTTTCTCTCTCCCTTAGCATCACCTACCCTCCATGCCATTGACCATCTGGCCTGGGATATATGGAAGGACATTGAAACAATCCAACTACTATCAAAGTTGTTCTTGGGGACACCAAGCTAGCTATGATTTAAAGTTGGTAAAATAGGTGAGCAAGGGTGACAGGACCTCAAGTACTCAAGGTGAAAGTGATCTTTGAAGTATTAAGACTTCCTAAGTGGATCTCCTGTAGATAGGGGAACTCCAAGAGAACTAGACTGGGGTTGCCAGTGCTAGGACTCCAGGTTTATATAGCAAACTATAATTTACATGTGTTGTAGTCTAATCTATAGATGCTACTATAAATAGGGGTAACTCATGGTCAACATGAGGAAAGGTCATGTAAAACATGTGTCAAACATGCTATAGGGGCATGATAAAAGCACAGCTTTTGGAATGGAAGAGAAGTACAACATGTGCTAGACATGAGGCACTGAAATGGAAGACTAAACATGCATCAAGCATGTGTGTGCATAGAAGAAATGTTGTGCACAGCACAGAGATGAAAGACATAAGGTGAACATGAGGAGATCTAGATTAGGGATTCTAGACTCCAAACATGGGGCGTAGCATAGATCAAGTGTCTTGCACCATGTTAAGTACTGTAAGATCAATGATCGTGATGTCATTGCATCCTAGGGGTTATGTCATGTGACACAGCCATGTTGTTACAAGTATAACAGACACCCCTCTTTTTCTTTCTCCTCTAGGGTTGCCAGATCTCTCAGTCATTGACAGTCTTTCCCAAGACATCTGGAATGATATTCTTCCTGACCTTGACATTCCCCAAGCCTTATGGGATGAGGTATTCCAACCTACACTCTTTGAGGATTAGCTTCCTCTTGCTTTCCTACCTTCTTCTCGGTCTCTCTTCATTTTGGACCTTCTTCAGACCATTTAACTCCTAAGTCAAATTCTCTCATATTTGACTCGTATCCATCTATCCATATTCATTTATCAACTTCTATTCATTTCGTATGCTTTCATTTCAGTCATATTACAACTGCGTCCACAGTTCTTTTCATTACGGTATCAATACAACTATGCCCGCAGTCTATTTGATCTCGTACCTTTTCATTACAGTACCTTTCTTTGGACCCATTCATTTTACCTATTTCTAGCAGTGCTCTATTTCCAGACCTGCCCTAAAGGGGCTTAGTATAAATAGCTCGATTGCTGCTCATGTAACTTTAACTTTGATCTACACAAACTTACATAGAATTTGAAGCTTTCACTGAAACACTTAATTTCGATCTTCTGTCAATCAGAAGTTTAATTAAGGAACTGAGAACCTTCAGAGGAAGGTGTCTCCATTTATCTTCAGATCTTTGGATCCACTCGTCCGGACTATTGTCCAAATCTGAGGTTGTGACTCTTGTCCATGAGTCACCATACCAGATAGAGGCCTTGCCCATGACCTCTCCATAGCTGACTCTCTCTTTTGTGCCTGGGAGGAGCCTGCTCCATTTTGTACTAAGGCTTCACCTAGGGGTACTACAACCATTACACAAGCACACAACTTGAAGGTCGTTCTAATCAGAGGATTACTAACAGTAGCAAAGGCTTCAGTCTTCTGCATATGCATTATTTGTTACACCAGTTGTAACACATGTGACTAGGGAGAGTCATGTGATATCAAATCACGTGATTGTAATGGTGCAGTGGCCAAGCCAGCTGAAGTGAACTATCTTCAGAATAGGATTAGATGGTGATCTAATTGGATTGGATTGGATAAGATAAGATAACTTTAGTCAAAGTTATCGTGTGTAGGCATTGAGCCATAACAGACATACTTCCCAACATCAAAATCCCTCAATCACTATGGGACAAGGTGTTCAACTCCTCCCTCTTCCAAGATTAGTGAATACATGAATCCTCATGGATCCACATGGACCCTTTCCCCTTTGAATCCTTTACTTCATCCACTGTCTCATCACAGCCCTTTTTCATTTTGCTATCTTTCATCTTGGGCTCTATCCAGACCCTTTATCTCCTAAGTCATATTCTCTCATATGTGACTCATATCCACTCATTCATATTTCACATTGGTCCCAGTTTCTTTCAGTCTCTTTTCATTTCACCTTGGTCTCTTTCCATGTTGGTACCAATCACAGTATCAATTTTACTTATTACTCCTGATTGGTGTTATGACTGATGTAACAATGGAATGCATACATTGAGAACTAAGTTCCTTGTGTACTGTTGTCTACCTCTGTAGACAGACTGGTGGACCCTCTGGTCAATAAGGCAGACCCTCTGGTCTGCCTGTGCTGTGCAACAATTGTGGTACTCCTGGATGGTTGTCCCAGTACAAGTATGAGCAGGCTCCTCCTAGGCACAGTAAGGAGAGTTGGCTATGAGGGAGTCATGGACAAGGCTCTGGCATGGTATGTGGTCCCTCATGGACAAGGGGGATGATGACAAGCTATGGACAATAGCTTGGACAGGAGCTACTTCCTCTGAAGTACCTGGCGATGAAAGTGGAGACTCCTTCCTTTGAAGGATCTCAGTTTCCAAGTGAAGCTTCTGATTGACAGAAGGTTGACACTCAGTATTTCAGTGAGGAGCTTGAACTCTACATAGATTGTGTAGATCAAGGTTAAAGATACATTGAAGTGGAGACTAGACTATTTATACTAGGCACCTTAGGGCCAGGGTTATAAATAGAGAGTCCGAGTACTTTGAGTGATCCAATTGGGAGAAGTAAAGAGACTATTGGCACCATTAATAGTGCTGGCATAAAAGGAGCAAGATGAAATGAACTGCGGCTGCAGTTGTTCTGAGGCTGAAATGAATGCTAGCAAAATGAAGATAAAGCTAGTGAAATGAAATGAGACTGAATATGAAATATGGTGGAAAGGATACAAGTCAAATATGAGAGAATTTGACTTAGGAGTAATAGGTCCGAAATAAGGCTGAAATGAAAAGGGATAAAAGGAAGAGGCACTGAAAAAGGGGTGAGATGAAAGTGAGAGGTCGAGCACAAAGAGGACTACTCCTGGAGTAGCGAGGACTTGAATACCTCATCCCATAGGGACTGAGGGATGTCTAGGTCTGGGAGTATATCTGCCCAGATGTCCCGAGTGGGATGATCAATGGCATCAAGATGAGGAGATGTGATGGGTGAAAGAAAAAGAGAGGTGTCCATCACAACTGTAACAGGGACATGGAAAGAGCTCCACCTATTGTCCCTTTGCTCAAACCACTATCCATACCCCCACAAAGGATTCCAATGCCATGGACATTGATATAGTCCATCTTGCAAAGCTTACTCCTGAAAAACAAAAGCCATGCTGAGACAAAGGGCTTTGCTTCCACTGCTGAAAAGCCAGACACCTTTCCAATGCCTGCCCCACCTGCCCCTCCACCTCTCAAAAACCCTCTGAGGTCAAACAGGTGACCAATAAGGAAATTTCCAATTTAATAGAAGTTGAGGATGACAAGGAGTGTGTATGAAAGATCACCTTTATCCTGGGTTTTCAAACTGGAGGACTTCCCCAATGCAAGTATCTTCTAAAGTATATTGAGATGTAACTGTATCACCTTCACAATCTATGCACATTCCCATACAGCTCATCAAACCCTCTCATACGCTTCAAGCTATTGAAACCAGGGCCCTCATTGATAGTGGGGCAACCATCTCCTATATCAATTGAAACTTTGTGAAACAAACAAAATCCCAACTAAGAAACTTGCTGAACCTGTCCATGTCTGGAATGCAGACAATTCCCTGAATAAAAATGGAATCATTGATCAAGTCACCACCCTCTTTGTTGACATAGAAGGCCTTGCTTTCAAGATTATCTTTCATGTCATGCACCTTGGATGAAACAATGTTATCCTCAGACTTCCTTGACTGAAGATGGCCAATCCCACCATTGAATAGACCAAGAGAACCATCTCTGTTGACAAGTCTCTCTGTTATGCTTGGCCTGGGTAAGGACAAGCACAGCCTTGGTCAATCAAAGGTTCGAAGGTTCTTCCTGCGAGGACTAGTTGAATGCTAGCTTTGAGGTGGACACAACTTGAATGGTCGTGGGTCAAGGATTTGAAGGTTCAAGGATGAGTACCCACTCAGAAGTAGGGCAAGGACTTAGAGAGTGTTCAACATTAGAAGCAATGAAAGGTATATGATTTGAGGGAGTTCCAGAGGAAACCCAAGGAGGTCAAGCTAAGGTACATTGCTGAGTATCTACAGTTTATATATCTGAGCCAAGTAAATGATTAGTAACTAAGGAAGTTGATAGAACATTGTAGAAGGGATGAGTCAGTTGAATGATGACATCAAAGAAAGTTCTATCAAAACAAGATGGAGATGAAATGGTAAGTACTGAGTGGGGCTCAAACGGCAGGGTACAGAGTCCGATGAGCAAAGGTAAACATAGAGAGGTAGTGAAGAGGACAATAGAAGGAAAGAAAACGTAAATCATAACACTCTCAAGCAATCAAAAGATCTCTACTCCTCTTTTGCTGCTGACACCTCTCACCACAATTCCTTCTTTCAAAAACCCACCTATTGCCCTCCTAAGCATATCTTGGTCAACTCTATTGATGCTGTCCAATTCTATGATTACAACCACTGGAACACCAAACAACAAAATCTTGTTAAGGCTAATGAAAACAGAGTTCTTCGTCACATCATCCAATGTGGATCTCAATTCATTTCCCACAGCTCCCTTGTGATCACCAAACTTACCACCACCACCAAATTAGCTATGGCCACTGAAAAGGCTAAACCTAAAGCCACCCTTCCTCCCAAATATGCTGAATTTGCTTCAGTGTTCTCTAAACAAGCCACTGATCATATACCTCTGTTTCACCCCTATGACCATGAAATCAATCTAGATAAATCCTTTATTCTAAAAGTTGGAAATATATATCCCCTATCCCCAGATGAAAGAACTGCTACTGAAGCCTTCCTTGAGGAGAATCTCCAGAGTGGCAAAATCTGGTCTTTCAACTCCCTGCAAGCCTTACCATTCTTCTTTGTCAAGAAGAAATATGGTGGCCTCTGACCCTGCCAAGAATATTGATATGTTAAAGAACATATGGTCTGAGATGCCTATCCTTTACCTCTGATCCCCAATCTGATTGACAAACTTCATAATGTTAAAGCTTTTATCAAATTTGATGTCCAATGAGGGTACAACAATGTTCAGATTAAGAATGGACACCAGTGGAAGGCAGCTTTCATCACCCATAAGGGCCTCTTTGAACCAACAGTTATGTTCTTTGGACTAACTAACTCCTCCACTACTTTTCAATGTTTCATGAATGATTCATTCTGAGAGATGATCACCAAAGGGTGGCTCATAATCTATATGGATGACCTCTTGATTGCCTCTCCTAATTACAAAACACATGAAGAATGAACTCATCATGTCCTTCAATGCATGAGTGAACTTGATCTCCATCTTAAGCTAGAGAAATGCACCTTTGCTACTGAAGAGGTGGACTATTTAGGAATGACCCTTCATCCTGGTCAGCTCATGATGGATCCTGTCAAACTTGACAGGATTGCTTCCTGGCCCACTTCCCAGAAACTTTAAGATGTCTGCTCCTTCCTCAGCTTCACCAATTTCTATCACCAATTTATCCCAGACTTTTCCAATGTTGCCTGCCCACTTCTCAACCTTACCAAAAAGTCTCATACCTGGGAATGGACCTCTACCCATCACTCCCTCTTTGAAAAGTTAAAGGAACTCTTCCTATCTAAACTGGTCCTCACTCTCCCCAACTTTGCAGTCCCAATCACCATTGCTACAGATGTGTCCAAATACACCTTGGGTGGCATCCTCCTCCAGACTGATTCTAATGGCAAGTGGCACCCCTGCTCCTATCTCTCTTAGTCATTCAGTGATGTCAAAGGAAACTACAATATTTATGACTGAGAACTTCTTGCAATCCTCTGCACATTAAAGACCTGGCAATATTATCTTCATGGCTCCCCTTTCCCTGTCCAGGTCTTCACAGACCATAAAAACCTTATCTTTTTTCATTCCCCTCAAAATCTCAACCATCATCAAGCCTGCTGGCTCCTTGACCTTGCAGATTTTGACCTGAAAATGATTCATGTACCCAGAAAACTCCTCTTGGGACCAGATGCACTCTCTTGCTGTCTGGATCTCCTCCCTGTATCCAACCTTGACAATGAAGGTTTCATCCTCCTCCCTCCATCCATCTTCATCCAGGCAATCAATACTGCCCACCACTAGAAAATCCTGGACACTTCTAAAGGAGATTCCCTTGTTCTTCAATTCCTGCAATCCATTAATGAGGATATTCCTGCTGCTTACCACTCTTGTCTTGCCAATTGGCAATATTTCAACAGCATTCTCCTCTACCATAATCATTTTTATGTCCCTGCCACTGGTCATCTTCGCTGTGACATCCTCCAACATTGTCATGATCATGACTCTGCTGGACATCCCAGTTTCCTCAAAATGCAGCAACCTGTCTCCACTGAGTTCTGGTGGCCTGGCCTTGCTGCACATGTCTGCAAATACATTGTAGGTTGCACCTCCTGTCAGCAAAACAAAGCCAATACTTATTTCACCACTCCACCTGTCACCCCCATTCATTCCTCCACTTCCCACCCCTTCCAACAGATCTTCTGTGATCTCATCACTGACTTGCCTCCTTCAGACAGCTTTGATTCCCTTTTGGTTGTGGTCAACCATGGCCTTAGTAAGGGGGTGATTATTTGTCCCACAAAAAAACCATCACTGTGAAGGGGATTGCCAACATCTTTTTTCATAAAGTCTATCTTAGATTCAGACATTTTGACAATGTCATCTCTGACTGAGGCCTTCAATTTGCCTCCATGTTTGCAAAAGAACTTGGGAAACTCCTTAAGTACAATCTTTCACTACCTACCACCCTCAAACAGATGGTGAAACTGAATGAGTCAACCAGGAGGTCGAGACCTACCTCTGGATCTTTTGTGGAGACAACCTGACTTGATGGACACAACATATTTCACATGTGGAGTTCACTCACAATCATTGCCCCCACTCTGTCACCAGGCAGTTCCCATTCTTTCTCATCATGGGCTATGAATTCCATGCCCTCCCCTTGCTTATTTCTAAGACCACTACCTCTGATGTTGAGACTCACATCAAACAGTTATTGGCTGCTTGGAATGAAGCCCTTGCAGCCCATGAGCTCACCCAGCAAACTATGATTTTCCACTCTCACTGATCCTTCAAGCCCTTCTCTAAGGGAGACAAAGTCTGGCTTGAAGCCCATAACCTCAAGTGATCTATTGCTTACCCCAAATTCACCCCCAAATGAGAGGGTCCTTTCACAGTTATCAATGTCCTTTCCCCAATTATCTATCCCCACCACCTACTGAAGTCCTGGAAAATACATCTGGTCTTCCACACATCCCTTCTAACCCCTTATCAAGGAAACTCTGTACATGGTCCAAATTTCCCCACTTCACCCCCAGATCTTGTTGGCAGAGAAGAAAAATACAAAATTGAATGGATAATTCATCACAAGGGACCACTTACATGTTGCTCCTACTTGATCTACTGGAAAGAATACCTGACAGTGGATGATTCATGGGTTTCAGAATGTAATCTATAACACATGTCCCCCCTCCTCAAAGATTATAAGAAAGCCTGTCCCTGCAACTTTCCTCCATAACTCTCTCTTATCACAACCACCCACATGCCTGTTAGAATCCGGAGGTCCAAAGATTCAGATTAAAGCAGAGCTAGCAAGTCCAAGTTAGTCTGGAGCTCAGCTGCTGCCTAAGAGGGGCGAAAACAACTATGATATTTACCTAGCAAGTCCAGGTTAGTCTGGAGCTACAGTACATTAGCTAGGAGTAAGTATGGAGTAATGGAACTCACCTCAGCTGCTGCCTAAGAGGGGCAAAAACAACTGAGGTACTCAAGATGAAGCAGAGAGTCTAAATAGTATGTGGTTAAGGCACACTTGTACCTTAATATGTTCAGGGCAAAGGGAATCTACAAAAGTGTGACAGTATGTGTGTAAGGGCGTTTGCCAAGCAGCAATGCAATATGGTAAGAAAAAACTGTATTCCAGAGTTCATAGTCCATACTCTGGAGTTGAACAGAACATCTACTGGACCTTTCAGGATGTTTGGAAGTCCAGAATTCCTTTCAAAGTTGGTGGTATTTTGTCACTCCCACTCAAGTGTAGCTGCAATCCCATACCTTGAAGGAACTTCCAGTGTTGTTCCTTTGTAAGTGGTTTTGTAAGAATATCCACAACCATGTCCTTGGTGGGGACATATCAAACTACAGCCTCTCCTTTTCCAACAAGGTCATCCTGAACAAAGTGGTATTTTCATTGGATGTGCTTGGTCTGAGCTCAGAATTGAGAATCACAGCAAAGAATAATGGCCACTTGGTTGTCATAGAATAGCTCAGTGGGAGCCTTTTGTGGATGTTTGATTTTGTTGAAGAATTTTGGAGCCATGCTACGTGTTGTCCAGCATTGCTAAGTCCAATGTACTCCAACTTTGTGGTGAAGAGGGCCACCATGCTTTGCAACTTACTGGATCATGATATGGCTCCACAATTACTGATGAAGACAAAACCAGATGTAGAGCAGGAATTGTCTGGGTCCTGGGACCAACCAGCATTGGAGTATTCATGGAAGTCCATGTCTGTGGAAAGTTCTGTTCTATCAAATCGGAGTTCCATGTCTTTAGTGGCTTGAATATACCAGAGGACTTGTTTTGCAGCTTCCCAATGTACAAACTTGGGTTTTGCACTGAAACAGCTAAGTGCGCCTACTGTGTATGCAATGTCCAGATATGTTCTGAGCATGAGGTACATTAATGATCCTATAATGGTGAGGTATGAAACCTGTTTTCCTTCAATGATCATTTCCAGAACAGTAGGCCACAAGCTTTAGGAAAAAGGTGATTTTTGAGGTAAGAACCTCCTGAGTGGAACTTCTGATGTTATTGGAGAAATACCCAAGAGAACTAGACTGGGGATGCCAGTGCTAGGCTCTCAGTCTTATATATCATCTCTATGTATGTACATGTATACTATGAATCTACTGATATAGAGATGGTGATTAAATACATGAGGGAAACACTTGTATCAAACATGTGT